>JBCAUA010288420.1:0-19677 GCA_038406235.1 Peronia verruculata | reverse complement strand
GATAGATAGATAGATAGATAGATAGATAGATAGATAGATAGATAGATAGATAGATAGATAGATAGATAGATAGCCTTACATAGTTAATGTCGATGGACAACTGTATTTTACTCTCATCCATAATTCCAGCATTGTTGACCACGATGTCCACTTGTCCAAACTCAGATACGGCTTGACGAAAGACTTCTGCGAGAGGGAATAAAAAGCAAACTATATTTGTAAAGAAAAGAAAAAAAAAGCAAATATTTATCTAAGAAACCTTTTGTCTCTAGTCAATTGGAATCAAAATTATTTAACAAAGTCCAATCTGAAATGACACAATAACAACTACTATACATGCATTTTATTTCAGCCATAAAAATATGAAACAAATAATCACAAGTACTTCCCTTTTCATGTCTGTCACACACTTGTATCAGTGGAAATTTTAATTTTAGGGTCTCACAATCATCTTGTATTTTCGCAGAAACATTTGTATGTTGAACGATTGTTATTCCTAACTAAGAGTTCAAATTAGTACAAGCGTGTAGTGTTTGAATAAGTACTCAAAACTGTGACACATAAGAGGAGAGTGGTTTCCTGTTAGAGTTCCATATGCAGAAATGATATTCAAAGCAATTCGATGACGTAGCCTCATAAGAAGATCTAAACGTTTTCTCATAACAAATGTGAGACAATCTCCATCACCCCCGCCAGGGCCCCGGGTGTATAAGTAGGTTCTCTGCTCCCACCTGCAGGTGGTGTAAGCCCGTCATCGGTGGGGTGTCTCCTATGGAATGTCATCCTCGACGTTCCAGGGGTGACATCTCTTCTCTCTCTCTCTCTTTCCTTGTTCCTGTCTTCTGTCCCGCTTTCTTTCCTCCCTTCCTCTTGACGTGTAAACGTATTTTACCGTGTTTGACACAATATAGCCGTCATCGTGCTGATGTGTCGTTAAACCCCAACACAAAAAACAAACAAACAAACAAACAATCTCCATCACTTTTAGCATGAAATCGTGCCTATTGTGATTGCTTGAAAAATATGGTTCGTATCATCTTGAGGCCAAAGTCATCAAAATAATTAATTTAACGTCCTCTTTGTCAAATTTTCGCTGGAAAAATAAAGTATGTTGTGGAATTTGCAGAAACCGAACGGGTTTTGATGTCAATAAATTGTGAATTGATTTTCTAGGAACTAATGCTCTGGGATACATATTACAGTGGCTAATTCAAATATCAGCACTTGTATACCTTCGAACTGTTTTTTATTGGTGACATCTAGGGTGGCGAATCGAACTTTGTCCTTGCCAAACTTCTGACCTAGTTCAGCGACAGTTTCCTGACCTCCTTGTGTGTTGAGATCAGCTATAAATATCTGGTGAGTAAGGAAAAACAAAATAATTGATACCAGTAGTGTCCAGTAATATGACTTCAGGTTGCAAAAACCTGTGTCCATGTGACGAGGACGTTTTTTTTTTTTTTTTAGTTATGGTTATTGATACAAGTGAAGATGAAACGCAAACAAAACAAGTATAAGGCAAACAATGATGCACTGAAATGAAACAAAATATAACAGATATAGCAACAAAATTAAATCGATCAAAACTAGAAAAACAAAGCTAACTTACTAGAATTTAAAAAAAAAAAAGAAAGAAAGAAAAGGGCGAATCAGGCGAAATGAGATTTATATCAGAAAGAACTTGGTTAACAATATTAGGTTGTTCTACGGATCATAGGAGTTCTTTGAACATGGACACAGGATTTTTTTTTTTTTTTTGGCTGATTTTTTTTTTTGGTCCAAAGTAAGGTACATGTACATAATTTTACATTCATGTTTCTCTTCTCTGACACAATTAATTAGAATCATAAAAAAAAAAAGTTGAGTCATTCTCAACCCATTTATTATTTCAGTTTACTTTCGAGTTTTCAACCATGCTCTGATCTTGGAGAAGGAGTTCGAAAACACGTAACTGAATATAAAATATTAAAGGCATTGTGCCCTTAGTTTTTAACATTTTGGTCACCTTTTTACTGTTGTTCCTCAGGGACTAGTGGGAGGAAAGGGGGGGGTTGAGGTTCTGCAGACTCATGGTGATGCTAGCAATTTGTGCTGCGGCCTGATTTGAGAGCAAAACAGCTGAGATAGGCCCCATGAAAGAGGGGCTGAAAGCTTTTGAAAATTGATCATATTACACAGTTTCATGGCGTGCAAAAAGAGCTGTGAGGCTATCCAGACTCATACTGAAAAGGACATTGTCGAGAAAAGGAAGATTGCGAAAATAATAATAATAATAATAAATAAATTAATGTAGCCTAGTGGACAAGAGTGAACGTCTCTACACTGACAACCCTATTTCATAACTACTTAAGGTCGAACTAGTAAGCTCAGCAAAATACAGTCCCAACCGTCAGGGCGCCTTCAAGCCTGTAAATAGTTACAATACGAATGGAAGCAGCTATCGCTTAAATCATTGTTTAAGCTTTCTAAAACTTTCAAAGTGGTATACGCCTAAAAAGCTCAGGAAATCCACATGAAATCTATCAATGATAGACTCTCAAAAATGAAACCAAAAATTTCCAAGTGGTACAATAATATTATTCAAAAGGAAATGTCAAATGAAGGACAGACGTTGTAAAATTACTTTTTTGAGTTCCTGAGAAGATAATTGATAATTAAGTAAATGTGCTCCCAATGTCTGTTATGACTGAAAAAAAAAAAACAAAACATCGTCAGGAGGCCTGATCATGGAACATACGTACAGCTATCTAACCTTTAGAGAGGACAAGCATTGTGTGTAGGCAAGTGAGGTGTGAAATCGAAGTATAGGTAAAAATGGCACCTCTAAGGCTTAACTTGGGAAATAATAAAGGCAATTGGTATAATAATAAAACACAGGACTGGAGAGCTTGGAGATGGTTTACAGACAACAAAGGCTCCAACTAAGGGTGAACATTTGATAATGATGACGACAATAACATGATACATTTCTGAGTGCTTGGAGCTTTTTTAAGGTGGAAATCGGTTTGATAAAATTATTCATTACTATACTTTTTCTGTAGTTCGTCATCATCATTAATAGAAACAAAAGTGGTGGTAGCAGCAGAAGCAGTAGTAATAGTACTGTTGGTACTAGTAGAAGTAGTGGTAATAGTGCAGCAGCAGTAGTGGTAGTGACTGGGGGCGGCAGAATAATACTAGTAGTAGTAGTAGCAGTGGGAGGGGCAGTAGCAATAATGGCTGTAAACTAATGGTGATAAAAGTAACACTTGTAGTAGTAGTAATGGTAAAAGTAGTAGTAGCAGAAGTAGTAATACTAGAAAGTGTAGAAATGGTAATGGTATTAGAAGTAGCAGTAACAGCAGTTGTGGTCAGACTGGTAGAGCAATATCATCTTTACCTTCGCACCTTTCCCCAGTAAGGTTTCTGAGTAAGCCTTGCCCAGACTTTTAGCAGCCCCAGTGATGAAGATGACCTTTCCAGAGAGATCCATTTCGACAGTACAACTCCAAGACCAGACACCAGATGACAAAAGGACAGACTCTGGATAAGACTTTATTTATAATTATCTTCTGCATTGGACTATAGTTCGGCAGTCAAACTAAGGCAATAGGCGAAAGTGATCCAAGAGGATGTCATATGACAATATATTATGTTTCACTATGAAAAGAAAGCCAAGAAAATCTGCAAGTATGGATTATTACAGAGATTTTACAGCATTTGATACACAGAGTTTAGTGTTATACGTATGAATTGTTTGAAAAGGTAAAATTGTAACTAGCTGACTGCTCAATAAATGTAAAATGTTTTTAACGAAAGTAATTATGTCATTTGTGCTCTGCCAGATCAAGTTCTGCCATTGTAACCGGGTCACTCTGAGATAAGGTAGACGGAACGAAATAGCCCAGGTCTAATTTGGTCACGTTAATTTTACGGTGACTGCCTAGACAGGGACACAGAATCTTGAGGTGACCTTGCACAGAACGTCTCAGACTAGAACGATCTCTATACAGAGTGAATTTAATTGCACTCTCACTGTCGTAGAACCTCTATGCAAGTACTGCATTGCTGTACTGAATTAGCAGTCAGATCATCATTGCATGGTTTATTTAGATCTAATTGTGTGTACGATGATGTTGGTTTTGATTATGTTTGTTTGTTTGTTTCAATTCGTATTGATGTAATTCATGCCATGGTTGTTTTCTTCCTAGGCTTCACAGTGTACAATATTGGCCTCCGGATGTACAATTTCCAGAAATAATTATTATATTTATAATCCTTTTGGACTCTTTGGGTTAAAAATATCTAACGAGGAAAAGCTGTTTAAAATCGATGTTGCACAATACACAATGCCCCAAGAAATCTTCCCGAAAGCCTTTCATAATAAGAATTTCCTCTTTTTTTTTTCTTTCCTTTTTTCTTCTTTTCTTTCTTTCTTCATTTCTTTCTTTCTGGTTTGTCTGTCTGCTGTTTGTCTGCCTGTCCGGCTGTCTTTGTTTCTTTTTTCTTTGTTTGTTTGTTTGTTTCTTTTAATATTTAATATTTAATAATAATAATAAATACAATAGATAAATAAATGAATAAATATTTTTAAATGAAAGAAACAGGAGGGATATGCTACTTATTATCATTTTTTTCGGGGGGGGGGGGTTGTTGTTTGTTTATATTAAAGTTATTTTCTCTGTACGAGTGATATGAAAGAGAAATTAGCATAGGCACTTGGTAGGGATGTTTCTTTATATCAGTGATTTAGCCTACTGATAATACAAAATTGAAATTTCTAAAATGTGTAAAATACACAGAATGTCCTATGCTGTCTTTCTTATGCCCGTCTTGACAAAAAATACTTTTCAACTTCACTTGGACTTCGATTCCTATTCGGTCCTACTGCATCGAGAGGGCAAATAAATGCTCTGTCTCACGGACCTCCAGTCATGTTACCAGACTCTGACTGAGGACAGGTGGATAAGGAAAGCAGCGATAGTTCAGTAGGTCAAGGAGACAGGGGTGCCGATGACTGAGCGATTAAAATTCAGACTTTCCATTCAGTGGTTCCCAATTTTTTGGCACTCAGGATCCCTTACCCAAAGGCTTGAAAGCTGTGCGACCCTCTACTAGCACCATTGGAAGCTTGATATATATACAGTCTATTTTCTGTGATGGTTAGGTTTGGTTTTTTGCAATCTTTTCACCCCTACACGAGGGATATCTCAGATATCTCTTTGTTCATATTGCCCTGTTGGGATGCAGCAATGGTTGCCAGCGCAACCCCCCCCCCCTTTTTTTTTTTAAAATCTTATAAAACCATATTACCCCCTCCCCCGCAAAACGGGGATCAACCTAAAATATGGCCAAATAATAAAATGTTCTGTGATGGAGCGAGAAAGAAACATCTAAGCAAAAAAAAAAAATATTCAAGAATCCTGAAATTTTATTGGCAAACTAACTCGCAACATTGATCCAACCTGATCCAAGCTTAGTTCACAATAAGAATAATTTTATATTATTTCTCATTCTTACAACAATATCAATAGTTTTCAACAGCTGGGCTGACCAGTCAGTGGAATTTCATCACAAGGCAGCAAAGCTATGTGACCCAGCTGCCAAGGCTTCGCAGCCCCCAAGGTTTGGAACCCCTAATTTAGACGGATTTCTTTGGTCCAATTTTTCCACAAAATCTTCCTTTCCTTCTTGGTGGTCTAATTCTCTCAATCTAATTCAAGGCCATGTAGAGCCGAGCTAAAAGTAGAAGCTTTCACGTCTGTGCCCTTGGATTGCATTATGAACGAGACTACATTGTTCTTTTGACTTTTAATTCTCCTAACTCCGCCCTTCACCCCCCCCCCCTTTTTTTTTTTTTTTTACTTTTTTCAGTTTCTAAAACTATCTTGTTCTTTTGCTGTTGTTGTTGTTGTTGTCGTCGTTGTTGCTGTTGTTGTTGTTTTATTTTAAAGATCTTGAAACCATGTTATTTTTACTTTCAAATTTTTTTTGTTAACCATTTTTTTTTTTTGTCTGTTTGTTTGCTTTAGATTTAGTGAAATATTCATTTTGCCATACCTTTCCTGAATCAGTCTTTATTTTCACTATCTGCATAGAAACATTCTCTTTTTGTACCGTACTTTAACCTGCATGTATCTACATTCATCTTCATTTCTTACTTATTGCATTTGATCACATATTTCATTACTTTGAGACTCTACAGACACTTTTCATTTGCAAGAGAAAATTTCACGGTCTCCGTCACTTCATCTCTGTTACCTCTTTGCCAGAGGTTAAGTTGCTGCTTCTGGCTTTTTTTTTTTTTACTTTGTTCAGTCCTAAATCAAACAAGTATAGCGAATTGAATTCAAGGATGACACAGCTTGATTTGCAAAACAATACTGGAAAAACAGCCACTTTTTCTTTTCTTTCAACAGCTTTATTTCGTTAAGTTAAGCCCTTAAGGTTTTTTTTAAAAATTTTCTTTTTTCTTTTGTTTTCATTTTTTGGGGGGAAAAAAGGTGGGTGACGGACACCGGAAATTATGACCCTGGCGTGGCCGGGGTTCTAGAAGATGTCAGGAGTTTAAGGTCGAAACATCTAATGAAAGAACACACTTATCCTCTGAAGACCTACACCTGTTTCTCTATCACTGTATGTAATGTAAGAAGTGTAACAAGTTCCACAAAACGAACGTGTTTGATATGAAAACCTTGGCATTCATTGTATCTATATATGCTTACACTTTCGATAATGACCGTCATGTTGGTTCTAGGGATTGCAATTAGAACAGTTCATCAGGACTAAATCATAATTTCAGTTAAAACAAACTTGTTAAAAGCCGTATTTCATGAGAAGTAGAGATCTTAGGATACGTATGGCAGTAAGATTGATTGATCTTGACTATCTGTTATAGTAGTATGTCTATATTCTTGCATGAGGGGAGTCTTCTTGACCATTATCCTAAATTTATGGTGTTTTCCAAAGTTCTCTGTTAAATTTCAAAAGCGATAAAGCTCTCATTTTCTGCTATCTGCAGCTTACTGAAGTAAATAGACATGTAATGGCAGCTTCTTGAAGCAGATACGTGTATACGGCCATCTACATAGCACTTGTAAAACACGCCTATTGTTCGTGAAAAAAAACTATACAAATAACAGTTTACCATATAAAGCTTGTTGTCTTCTCCTTGTCTGTGATCCGAGAAAAATGCGACGGTGCGTCGCATCATGCGGCCTCTTTTATACCTACTTGCCGCACTTTTCACTGTTTTGACATTTTTTATTATTATTATTATTATTTGCTTTTTTTTTTTTTGCCATTTGTTGGGGCATTTTTGCATAATTTAAATATGGCAATCAATAGAAATACTTTGTTGATTTTGAGATTTTTAAAAATTGATATTTTGGCTGCCTTTTCTTACCTGGCGCGAAAAAAAAAAAAAGTTTTTGTGTCGCTACCGTATTGATGTCCCATAGTTAAAGATCACATGCACTTTGCTTACTTCTTTTTTTAAGTATCCATAGGCTAGGCCGAGACAAATGGGAAGGCCGTAGCCGAGTACATTTTCTACCTTCAGGTTAGTTATTAACATCTTTGTCCTCTGTATAGATGTATCACTATGACGTACCCAGTATGGCATGAAAGCGAGGAAACTGCAATGCCATGGCATATCAAGTACAGGATGGAAATCGCCGATACCATGATTCCCGACTTCCTCCTCAAGTGGTTTCTTTACTGCTACGACTACCGTCCATCTCTACATACAATTAAATAGAACGTGAACTATCATCTAACTGACTGACGTCGACAATCGCACCAGAATGTCTGCGAAGCGCAGTTGTTTTCACGTATGGGTATTTTGCCGGGTGAGAGGGTGATGAATATGAGAAATCTGGGTCAGAATATGAGAGTGAGCCAGAACTGGGCTCTGAGACATCGAGATCTAGTAGTAACTATGATCAGCCTGACCTCCTGGCCTCATCAGATTTAGAATTAGAACTGAGTCTAGGCCTACTGCTATGGAGAGGGACTACAGTACTGTAACAGTAGAGAGGGTGAGAAGAAAGCCTTGAAAAGAGGAGGGTTTCCAACAGGGAAATGGAAGTCTAGGCTCGCCTTACATAGCAAGTATGAAAGTCTAATGCACTGATACAGTGGCTACCCGACCAAGCCAAAATCAGTGTTGTAGTCGCAACGTGGGGGTTTATTATGACTCTGCGTGATTTGCTCTTTCTATGACGCATGGCTTATATCTTGTAGATAGGATTAAGTTATAGAATCTACTTCTAGTTGTAAGTTCTAGATTTATTGACACAAGCGGTCAACAGTTGAACGTTAATTGAAATGCACCACTCCACCAACACATCGAAACAAACTTCTAAAAGTGGACTGAACATCACACCACACCAGCAGCATGCTGAGTATAAAGTATAGACACATTGTCATATCTCAGGAGGCAAATCAAATTTGCACTCTTTGCAATTTGGTATAAAGGGGGATGGGGGGGGGGGGGGAGAAGGGGACTACACCTCAAGGTGAAATTTTTTATTAATGGACCTAGGAGGTTGTTGTTATATCGAAATAACACAGGTAATACAATTTGGAGAAAACGATGTCAACTAAATATGATTTCAAGTTGGTTGCTATGGTTGCAGCGGCTATATTAGATTTTGTTTACATAGTTTTTAATTTGAAATAACTTTCTGAGTTATCCCTCAGGTTCAACAAGGCCTCATAAGTTCACCCTTAAGATCTGTTCAGAGATATATTTTGCGTATATTTCGTAACGTTTAACAAAATCATTCTGAAATGAGGGCACCTTCCAAAAATGTAAAAAGAAAATATGCAAATTTTGAGCTGAATGTACCTTTGACACATTAATGACACTAGTGGTCTTAAATATGTATCAGAGATCGAGAATTTGTATACCAACTTTCATAACAATCTGTTCAAAATTGTACAAGTTATTTTAGAACATGTGTTCTAAAATACTGCTTTAAGAAAATTGAAGAAAACGGCTAAAAAGGTTTTTTTTTTATGCTAAAAACATTCGATAAATACCATTAAATTTAAAATTGCCCTGCATCGTATCCAACAGCTCCACGCTCTTTGTATTTTGTAAATTGTATTTTGATGAACTCTTCCTGTGCCTTCTAAATGGCCTCGTCTTACATTTTTTTTTTTTTTCATCTCAATCCCAGATGCATTGTCCATACTCTTAGCCTCTTCTTTCTTGGCGCAACAATGGTTCTTCGTCTTCCTATCATCTCGTAGATCTATTACTCTTTCCTGTGTCTGAGTGGATTTTTACTAGTTGTAGAGGTCATGAGATTCTAGATATAATTTTGTTTGAAATGAAGATTGTGTGGGACTGGTGGTAATTGGATCTGAGAAACTAGATCTACGCAATGAGCTAGAAACAAGATGTGTTCTTTTGTTTTGTTTACCGCCTGTCTGCTGCCGGTTTCCATCGCTGAGCTCTGGCTTTCATGAAAACGTGGACCCTACAGCTGTGTTTAGGTCCTGCCATGATTGTTTACTTTCGCCAGATATGGGATGAATGGCTTACAAACAGTTGGATGTCCAAAAGCTAAAGCAAGACTATATTGTTGATCCATGTAATAGCCTACATACGACACGCGTGCCAGTTGCCTAGTGATCCAAAGCTGCCATATTGTTTATTATATATTCCGACTAGTTTTTTGGGGGGGTCTTTTTTGAGGCATTTTTTTTTTTTTTTTGCTTTTTTTTTTGGGGGGGGGGGGGATTTGGGGGGAACATTTTTTTTTTTTTGTTTTGGCTTTGAATATGGCATTATTCTCAGATCATAGTATTGTGTGCGTGTGTCTGATGTTAAGTCTCAGATCTAACTTAAAAAGAACAGGCCTTTTGTTGATGGTGATGTTCTGTCTGTTATTCTGTCCAATCATAGCTGCTTTGGGTATTCTGTGGCTCGATAATGCGACAGGCCTATAAAATGATAACCTGCAGGATTTTATCACAATGAGTCATTTTGACCATAAGCCAAATTACTTTCTTTTGCTAGATAAAACGCGCATTAGAATGAAGGGCGGAACTTCACTTTTAGTTTTCTTATTTTAAACATGAGTAACCGAAAATTCAGAGGAAAAAAAAAAAAAACCCACAATGTTGTATTTTTTTTTCTTTCAAAGAGATTAAAAAAAAAAAAAAATCCTTCACGTGATTCAAATAAGGAGGAATAACGTCATTTTTTCCTTCTTTACAGCGTTAATTACTGTCTCTTGTATTACTATTCACTACCTCTTGTGCGCGGCAGAGAGAACTAGCTTAGTTGGTCGAAAAAAAGGCCCATTAAATGTAAAAGAATAAATCGCGGACAAATCACTCTCTTATATGAAGTTATATATTTGAATATTACAGTGTGGATTAAAGTATTTGTGTTAACGAGTTACAGTGGCCTTTTATTATTTTAGACAGCTTTTTTGTTTAATTTTGTTTTACATTCTTCTTTGTCACACTTACATTTAAAATCATTATGTTTTCTAACCCTTAGAGATAAAGTTTTCCTGCTGGTGAAAGTCAGCCTGTTCCGTGTTTGCTTTAACAAACAGTAGGAACCAGACACAGGTGCACTGATGTTCCAGGTACGGGTAACACGATGTTCACCTCGACAACCAGATCTTAGTCACAGACAGAGACACACAGATAAGAGAGGCTGGGAGATAAGAGACTTGCAGGTCAATGGCCAATGAGGGGTCACCACACTTGTGCTCTCACATTCGCATCTCTTATTATATTTTATGGTGTTAGTTGTGTATTTGTTTTTGTTACTTAAAACTAAAAATCATTTATTTTATTTTCCATTATCTCTGGCTAGTCATTTTTTGTGTGCAGTTTTCTACTCATGAATGTGTATGTTGACAAGTAACAGCATTACTAGACAGGCCCGTAACGGAATCTGCCGGTAAATAACAGATGGTATTTACATCGTCACGTTCATACAAAACACAATCTAGGTCATTTGATGGCCAAATAGCATTCAGACCATAGCTGAATATTTTGAATGTTTTACTACATTGCTCTCAAAGTATTGTTTTTAACGTTAAATTTCGATAAAAATTTGCAAAATGTGAAATAAAACAGATATGGTGCTGCGTGGTTAATAAATGAAACTTGTTTCTATTCATTTATCTATTTTTGTGCATTTTCCATTTATCTTCAACTGGCCAAAAATACCTTCAGTGTATAATGGCTTGAAGCGTTATACAGAATGAAAGCATATTTTAGTCACACACACACACATACACAAAATACACAAGTATGAACAAACAGGAAGCAACTTCATTCATACGTTATCATATCGCAAACATATATAAACAGGTATCCTCACATACATATTCTAATTTAGACATGACTGGCAATCATCGCAGAGGAAAAGCTGCAAGAGACAGCCCACAAACTTATCTTCTAAAAGAGACATTTGATCGGTGGTGAAGATGACAAGCGATAGTAAGGATGAAAGGTTGAAAATGTCTCAATATAGGCTCAACTGAAAATATCTGGCTTGTTTTTGTTTCTAAATTCTGGACAGGACGACGGACAATAGTGGTGATACTCTTTCTCTGGCCGTTCTCTCTCTCTCTCTCTCCTCTCTCTCTCCTCTCTCTCTCTCCTCTCTCTCTCTGTCTCTCTCTCTGTCGCTTTAAGAGGCCCCCCATTTTACTCGGTTCATATTTTTTTTTCGTTCATACTTTTTTTCATTGTATGTATAGATTCTCATCTATTTTCTATCCCCCTCTCTCTCTCTTACCTCCGCCTCATTTGTGTGTAGGTGGGTGTGTGGTCTTCTGTCATTTACACCATATGTCCCTGGGGTCAGGCCGGTTGTTCTCTGTAATTGTACGATCTTCTCTATTCTTGTCTACTGTCCTATTTTATGTCCTCTATTTCTCTTTCTCTCAAAAAATGTGTTCAGCTGTGTCTCCTTATCTAGTCGTGTTGCTGATTAAACAAAAAAACCAAAGACAGCTGCACATACGACAAGGATGCACATGTGCTCCATAGACATGATATAAAAGCATAGAAATGCATAGTCACCGTTTTAGCCTGATATTTTATTCCAGATTGTGTTTTCATTGTTTGTCTGAGAACAATCACAAACATTTTAATTGTTGATACAACAACAAAGAACAACAACAAACAACAACGACAAACAACAACAACGAACAGTAAGAATAACAACAACATAATGTTAGTATTAATATGATATAAAACCCTTTGACATGTTTGGAAAGTCAATATTTGCGTCCAAGTCTACTGTTTTCAATGTACGTAATAATCTGTATACACAGTTTGTTAAATAAAGTCTGATTACATACTGATTATATTGTTCACGTCAAAGACTTTCAGTGATTCCTGCATACATTTACCCTCGACTTTTTCTAATGATATGTGTTTTACTTCTACATGACCTCACTTGTTTCTCCCTGTTTAGAATTCTGTATGAAGTCTATCAATTCTGAAAAAAAAAAAAAAGAATTACCCATTTCTAGGTGCCTGCTCAGTTCTGGTGAGAAGAATTTTTGTGAACAGAAATATGGAATTTGAAAACTTTGCCGGAACAGCGGCGTCTTCGACTACTCTTTATCCGATTTTAAGGACTCTCTATAAAGTGCAGAACATACACACAAGGACTCCGAAAATCTATTTGCCGTCATACAAGAAGACTAGAGACCGTGCTACCATAGGCAAAAAATAAAGAAGGGGGCACTCACGAGTAATTCAACAACAACAACAAAACAAACAAACAACAAACAAGAAAAAAAAAAGGTTCTGTATGTTTTATATTTCTGACTATGGTTTCATATGACTGTCACCGAGAGGGCAGAGGCTTAAATCCTCGGTCACGCTGATCACGTTTCCATCTACCTAAAGATTGTACCAAAATCCCAGCCAATTCTTACCAGAGGAAACTCTATGGCCACATAAATTATATGCTAATCCACCCACAGTGTTCTAACGGCAGTAATTATATACATATACGCAAAGCTGAATGAGCATTTTGTTTTCTTACCAGGTAGTGATATATATTACTATAATAATCATTTATGATAGATGGTTCCTGAGCATTTCTTTTCTATATAACGTTTAAATCATAACTTATTCACTATCACATCTCATTTTTGCTCTTTTTGTCAAAGCTGAGGGTATCGGGGCAATCGATTGCAACGTATTTAAAGCCTGTACTGCACGTAAAGAAGGAATCATAAATATAAAGGCTGTCGACCCTTGTATGATTATCATAGCCACAAGGGCCTGATTTCTCTAAGGTCCTAGCGCACAAAATTAATATTATTCTTATCCCGCTCAGTCTTTCTCTTTCTCATTCAGATTTTTCTCTCCATTCATCCTCTTCGGGTGTCAGATGAATGTCCGTATCTGCTCTCTTTCTTAGAGTCTAATATTTCCCTATCCCGCCCTCTATCCCCGCCCTCTATCCCCGCCCTCTATCCCCGCCATTTTTCTCCAATTCCTGTCTCTCCCTTAGTGATTTTGGCTGTCATTCAAATTATTTCCCTTTGCGGAGTGCAAGGACAAACATTGTAGAAGGCAATTTTTCTCGTGTCCTGTTATTTGAAACATGAGTAACTTACTAACAGACAATTCAGAAAAATTTACAGTGTCAATTTTTTTTTTTTTCATATTTGTTTTGTTTGTTTTTGCACTCCATCTTTAAAAAAAAAAAAAAAAGCAAAGAATGATTCTGCCCTTTCCTTGTGGTTCCGCTCTTGTGCTACCTAGCTGGCTCAAAGTAAGACTCAAGCTAATGTCCAGACACTCCTCACTGCTGTGGTTGTGCCTGAGTGCCTGGACGATCCACGTATTTGTACTCAGCCTGGAGATATTCCCCGCCCCCTCTCTTGGCGTGGATGATGGCGCCGTTCATTTGCTTCAGCTGTAGCAGGTCCATGAAGGCCAGAACCACGTCAGAGACCCTGCAATAAATCAAAGACAAGGGTGAGTCGGTTAGTGAATAAAGTCATTTTCGTTAAACAATTTTTTTTTCCTCAGTCCTATTTGGGGAGTCATCTATCCAGTTTGTAATCAGTTATTTTTGATCCATGAAGACCATCTAAGTATAGGCATATTTGAAGTTATTTGGACACTGATTTTTTTATTTTTTTTTCTGTATCTCGCCCTGATCGCGTGCTTGCCATGAATATCTAACACTGTGAGTTGTCAGCTGATGAGAATCATTCACTCGGCCTCCCAGCTTATATTGTTGAACACAGAGAACTATGGACAAGAAGAAATGAATGTGAGTGTGCCTGGGCCAGAAAGAATGCGACGTTGGGGCGAAAAGCCACTTCGTTCCCCGTCGAAGCTAATCGGCTACAGGTGATAATTTTACTATTATCTTTTTTATTATCATTTCTAATATGTTATACCTTGCTCTTACTTTGGGAAAGGCGGACCTAAAAAAAATGGCAATGATAAATAATAAAGGCTAAAAGCCCAATTTCTACACCTTTGGCTTTTATGTCCATGGGACATGTTTGTGTGTGAGTTGGGCTAACGAGGACGCTCCGACAACCACAACAGGAAGATAAAGGAGGCAGGACACCACAGGAGACATACCAACGGAGGAGCGAGAGGGCAGGGCTCGTGCTTGCCCTTTGCTTTTTCCCCCTTTGCCGCGGCCCGGCATGACCGATGATTGAAAATGCTGGCCGAGATAACCCCCGAGGGAGGGAGTTGAAAGGCCGTAACCGAAAATTGACTTGAACTGATTCCGACCTCCACTGGGCTTGTGGCTTGATCTTCACCACCACGATTACAGTAAACACAAGAACGAACTCAAAGGACGTCATTCCTGATGAAGTTGTCAGAACAAAGTCGATACCTTCAAACTGTGGATCGTTATCTTTGGATATCACTCCCACCAATGTCTGGTTACGATCTGGAAAAATTTCCAGCCAATGTAAATTGTAAAATATTTTGGTATAGCGGGCAACACATTCAGTAAAAATAAAGGGACAATGACGAAGGCAGCTCTTCTTGGAGGTGTTTGACTTTGAGTTTGGAATTTTAAAAAAAAATTATTTGTTTTTGTCTATTTAGGTTTCTAAATATTTTGAAACGTTTCGCTCACATATGTAACGAATATGCTGATCATACTTACGGAAGTTGAGAGGATACAGTCTTGAGACAGCCTTTGTTGTGGACCGAACTGCAGCTGATGTGAATTTTTGATTCCACAATCACAGGGAAGGTTGACAGCAAAGATCATTGCTAAAATGTCACATCAGTCAGTGTCTCCTGTCCTGAACTGAATCTGCAGTATGACTGTCACTCCATTAAAGCCATTGCTACAGGTTTGCATCGGATATGAAAGCGACATTTCTGGGTTAATTGTTAGCGTAACGACTGAATACGTCTTAGGGTGACAACTGTGTAATGTATTGATGAACTGTAATGACTCTGACTGAAGGTATTATGGGGAATCTTGTGTGTTGTAATGTGAGAAAAAAAGGGGGGACAGGAAGAAAGAAAAATATATGATCAAATATGACTTTTGTTGTTGTTGTTGTTGTTTTGTTTTCTAGACTGATTTTAATGAAATGTGACAGACATCCCTAAAGAAAAAAAAAAAAAAACACACACACAGACACACAGACACACAGGCAAAGTGCAATGTGCAGCTCATTCAGTTTGTAAGTTTCCGAGTAAAGTATGTTTATATTATGAAAATGGTGAAACTGAAATTTCCCTGGAAAGTTTTGCTCTGTATACGAAATATATAACCGTTTAGACATTATGTCAAACAACAAGTTCACAAAGCTTCGTCAAGTTACATTGATATTTGATGTAGGAGATTTCAAAGCTGACCATTGTAGAGGTTCCAAAATCAAAGATTGGTGCTGTTGCCATGACAATCCTTAGAGAGAGTCTATTTTTTTTTCACTGATTTTTTCTAATCTAAATATGATAAATTCAATGGAAACGCCTAAATTAGTCTCTATTATCATTTTTTTTAAAGACACCCTACAAGAGCATCCCCCCCCCTTCATTTTTAAAATTTTGTAACTGTCAATCTAAAGCAAAGAAAATAATCTGCAACATTTTGTACTCTAAGTGCTGGATGTATGGTGCTCGTAGCAATAACTTCAGATGTCACTTTCACAGCAGGGCAATATTACGGATGCATTACATTTATGTAATGTTCGGCCCACTTGCCAAATTTCTTTTAAAAAATCAATGTGGGAATAAAGAAATGAATTGCATTATAAATCATAGCTCTAAACATGCTATAGACATCAAAGAAGAACAATAAGGAAACTAATGTGTATAATTATGCGTTTGTGATTGAGAACAGCAGGAGTATGAAAACAACAACAGCAACAACAACAACAACAACAGCAACAACAACAACAACAACAACAATGATGGTTTCCAGAAGCCCACAAAGATTTGAAGAAAACATCACTGAAAATATGCTCCGTGTACATGGAATACAACCGTGTAGTCAAGACTCAAAGAGCATTGATGAAGTCATAATGATACTGAAGATATCAATTAAGGATCAGACATGCTGACTGTGGCAGTTTTTCAGTGAGCTTTGATGTTGATCTTTGCTGAATTTTTTGAAATCCGTAAAGCATCAGACTCTGGCCAAAGTTTTCATCATTTATCAGGTTTTGCTACAGACAGAGAACAGCCTGTGAAATTCTTGCCGATATTTGGAGCTCATCTTATAGTAAAAGAAAATGTTAATACTGGAGTTGATTGAATGAAAAACGAAAGGAAATGAGTACATTGCGACAAATACATTCGAGTATACACCTTTAACCCTTATCTCCGGTATAGCAAAGCTTACAAGATTACACGTGACCCCTGGAGAGTAACAACCAATCAAAACAGCGGCAATAACAGCCACCATAATCATAGTCTGCTTGTCTTTTCTTGAAATCACTCTACTTTGATTGTCACCTCCAACGGACTCCGACCTCCACTTGGCCTGTTGCTTGATCTTCACCACCAGAATTGCAGTAAACAAAAGAACAAGCACAAAAGAAGTCATACCTGATATAGCACTCAGAACAAAGTCGATACCTTCAAATTGTTGATCGTTATCTTTGAATATCACTCCCAGCAATGTGTGGTTGCGATCTGGATAAAATTTCCAGCCGATGTACTTGGTGAAGTATTCTGGCATGACTGGTAACATATTCAGAAGACCTATGCAGAGTATGACAATGGCAGCTCTCCGTGGTGTGATGAGCTGTTTGACTTTGAGTGGGAACAGAATACAGAAACATCTCTCTGCTGTGACATAGGCTGTGATCCATCCTGTTGTGAGGGCAAAGTAAGCATGTGGTATAGAGCCGGTCCAAATGCGGAACTCGCTAGCCACGATGGGAATAGGTAAATTGATAAATAAAGGGTTGACCCAGAGTCCATACCATTCTATTGTCAACAAACCACATAGGTCACATATGGCCAGAGCGAAAAAGCTGATATTAATGGTCGTGGTGAAACCTTGTCGAAAAAACACGATGGTGTTGATAATGTTGGCTCCTAGTCCAAAGAGCCCTATAATACCGCTGATGAAAATCTGGTTGACAATTTGAAATATCTGTGTTTGCTTGTCTGTCAAAAAATCTGTTATCTCTGTTGTTTTTTCCAAGTGTTGAACAGTAGCCATATAGGTGGAGAAGTGGCTCGACGAAGTCATCTCAGGTGTCAGAGCTAAGGTTCTTTGTTTTTTCTTTTAGAATTCTAGAATAACACCGCGGTGGTAGTTAGTACATGTCTGCATGTGAGAGGAAATATTTAATTACTGTGCAGGATCATAAGCCTTTAATATGGAAATGTATATCGGGAGAGATTGGCAGAATAAGTTTAATGTAAATGGACAGGCCTATTCCACTGGGAGGTTTATGATGATTTAGATTATTCGACTTGAGACAAATATTTTCAGTCTCAATATCTAGAGTGGGTGTATGTAGTATACATCATCAATGTTCAAGCTGATTTGTCACTCCCTCTCTCTGGGCACACAGTTAAACAGTTTAACAGAAATATATCGTAGGATTCGTAGAGATCTTCATATTTCTTTTTTGTTAGTTTATTGTTTGATATCTACTATTTTTCATATGACGAAATGTCCCTGAATGTTGGGTATTTCCCAATAGAGAATAGCTCAGGTTATCTGGAATTACAACAATCTCTATTATCTGGAGGCTCTGAAAGAATCAGCTTTCTACTTTTAGTTGTTACTTCATATTCTCTCGTGGTTGAGAGGTAGGTTGTCTCGGAAGATTCAAATCTGAATAATATTGTATGACTTCCAGTGTTACAATAAAATCCTGCCTGTGCAAAACAAAGAAAGGATCACATGTAATCTACTTACTTGTCATAATGTTTTCTTCTTTTTATGATGGATGGAACGGGAATCCCTCCTTTCCCTCCCCCAAATCTGTGAAATGAATAGCCACTCTTTAACACCAAAATAGCACTAGATTTGCACAGCTATATCTTATTGGCGCTCAGAAAATGATAGGCGTAGCCCATTTCAATGTCGAATGAGTAGTTTCTTAGTATATTATATGTCATTTGGAAAGTTATAAAAGCGTGTAGTAAAGTAGCGCTTGGGTATTGTTCAGGTTACAGATATTATATTGAAAAATCATTTCCTCCAGTCACGTAGGTTGTTAGAGGTGAACAGTTCACCTTTAAGATTTTTGAAAGTCAAGTTTCTTCAAAATATCACCTTGTTAACTCGATCCTTATAAAGTTTTCATCTCTTAGAGGATATGAAATTTTACCATTTTCTCCCAGATCTTTATCCTAGCTCTAAAACTGGCTATTTGTATCGAACTGTGATTGTACTTATTCTTTGTATCAGTTATCCTGTCGTTATATAGGTTTGACTACCTTTTTAGACTGTCATTGATCCTGTCTGTATGGAATTTTACTTCACGACATATCAGAGAAAAGTAATAGTGTTCCATTAGGATTCGTAGAGATCTTCATATTTCTTTAATGTTAGTTTATTGTTTGATATCTACTATTTTTCATGTTGTCTTAGTAGGCAATTCATTTCTTCGTACCTATATTGTTTTGTTTTTTTTGAGTGCTTACCTGGTGAATATCATGGACAAGCTTGCGCAATGTGCGCATAATTGCGCTGATTCTTTGTGAACTCTCAACACAATACACAGTCATGTGAAATTATCACTTCTGTGAAGTTGACATATTAAATTATTACTGCGAGCACCACACATCCAGCACTTTGAGTACAAAATGTTGCAATTGTTTTTCCTCTGCTTAAACTGAATGTTAATTGCTTGATACCAGTTCGTCTTATGCAGTTTTCCTGTGCTTAAGATCAAGTCATCCGAATACTGTGGAAGTTAATGTTCTGTTTGTTATTGTTTCCAGTTCTATGTCGTAATAATTTCCTTCAAAATAGCCAATGTGCCCTATGCAAATCATTGTCCTATCTTTGAACATGAATGGCGACCGAAAAGTAGGTAGTCTATAATTTTATGAGGCTGAGGTACTTATAACAAGTCACCGCCATTAGAAATTAAGGGGGGGGGGGCGGCTCCTGAAATTGGGTTTTTGCTCAAAATGTTCGATTTTTGGTTTTTGTTTTCTTTTAAAAGTACGGTCTCTGCTGAATGTAAAAATGGTATCAAAAAGTTGATATGTCCATTCTAAGGTGTC
>JBCAUA010288309.1:0-19677 GCA_038406235.1 Peronia verruculata | reverse complement strand
TTGTTTCTTTGGTTGAGGCATTTTGTAGCAAAGATATAGGCCTCTATCGTCACGGGAATAATGAAATAAATCGAGTTTCATCACAGATTTGAAAGTAGAGCTGCAAATAGTGATGCATTCCAAACGGATGTAGTGCGTCCCGGAAGGCCATGGCTAAGGGTCACGGTCAAGGCGTAACTAGGGGTCCATCCAATCAGAGCAGAGGGCTTCGCCGCACGGCCAATCAGAGCAAAAGTTTTCTGCGTGATCAAGGGGATTCCCCTGATTTCAGAATGAGAGTATGGTCATTTCAGTGGCTTTGTGACGTAACATTTAGTTTTAGAGTATGTCGAACCGAAAGTGAGACGAAAGTACTCGAGTAGAGCTTTCCATCGATACCAAACACATCTATGTAGATATGACGAAATAGTCCGTCGTCAAGGCCAGAGAGTTAGCTTTTTGACAAATAAGAGCCGCATTTTGTGTCACACCCATGATTTCTAAATGCAGTTCTAAGTCACTTATGTCAATTTTTGAGTACAAAAAACATTTGTAATATGTAGAAGGATGAATGTAGAAGCGAAATAGCGGAAGAAAAAATAAAATGGGTCGGAAATCGATTTTGCTCAAATTTTTCACCCGTAGATCCCCTTATCCGAGAAGGCTAGACGTCGGGCTTCCCTACCCAGAAGAAGCCAGGGGACCGTTAAGTCACTGAAAAAAATGCGAGTTTTCGATCTTCGTGTCCTTCCATCCCCCGAAGCAGGACCCGCGAGGCCGGGAGTTTTTGCCATGAGCAAACGCCATACCACAGAGCCACTGCATCCCCCGTCATAGTGAGATGGTGGCCACATTCAACTTATTTGTGACCGATGTTTGTCTTCTTCCTAGCATGTTGTCGCATTCGCAGATCTGGGGTGGGGAAGTTACGATCTATCTGATGGCACACACCCAAAAGTATGCAGAAAGTTCCAATGGAAAAGATTCACCGACTTAAGTTCACAGTCAGAGCTATAAACACTACTAGGAGAGGAACCACGCCTTGTTTGTACTGAAAAGTGAATCGTCCAAGACGATTTGAGGTTCCATGTGAATGTGATCATCGGTAGACAGTCAGAGCTCCCGACTTGAAAAGACATCACGAAAATGAGCAAGTGAGATACTAGTTATAGGGTATGGGCTGAGTCGTCTATCAGAGGTGTTATTCTTTCAAACATTGTACAAACGGAGAAATACAAAGTACTGACAAGATTTTCCTAAACATAGACTCGCCTAATTTGGATGATTGTTCCCCCCTATCAATATCGGTAATTTCTCAAAACTATATGGATTGCTTTGCTCTGCCTCCTGTAGAGTCAGTTTTAGAAGATATGAAAAAACGTTTTTGATTTTTCCAAATAGTGTTGTGATAATAATCTGAGAAAAAAGTGCAGCATTTTGGCCCTGCTTCCATGTTAGAACAGTTTAACACTATTATAAAAGAGCAAGCAGGTGACTCATTGACGCTATAGTTCAGAATGGGCTTATGACAAGTACGATTAGCGTATTATATGCTGTCATTGACCATACTGTTGTTTTCACTTATCAATGCCAAAACACGTTTTGTATGTTCTTGAATACTTGATCGTTCAATGCAAACGCTCATGCAAAATAATTATGTTTGATCACCAAACATTTGTTGTTCATTCACCACACTTTTGTCGTCTTTCAATGGCTGACAGTAAATAACTCTGAAGAAAGCAGTGCTAGCATTCTTTATCAGATTGTTACAAGATGTTTTGAAAAATGCCCCTTCACTCATATCGAAACGTTTGAATGGAGAAGGAATATTGCGGTCGAAGCGCCGTTGACACTGTGTCCACAGTGTGGTCAGTTGTTAAAGAGAACCTCTTTGTTGACGGTCGATCAAGTTTTTATGTCAGAGACGTTAGGCAAATGCTCATGACTCTGGCGTAAGTGTTAAAGAGATGCAAATATTTGCACTGGCTCTCTGCCTAATTTGATTTATATGGGTCCGGTCATGTCCGCACGGTTTTGATTAGACAGGACCGAAACCTGAGTACCTGAGACACATGTACCAAAATATTGGTAGTCTTGTTACATATCCCATAAATAAACGTCAATGTAGTAATTCATTATGACCGTATGCTTAGCGCCTGTAAGCCTAGGCACGGGTATGGCCAGGTTAGGTTGGAGGACTGTGTGTCTGAGGTACCATATCATTGACACGCGTAGCTGCATATCACATTAGTGAATTTAATATTACAAATCATTATGAAATGTAGACAATAGCATATTGTATTGTTGCATCATTGAGATCTGTTACCTGACATCGATCGTCACGGATAGCTGTTTAAAACCTTCCTCTCTTGTATCACTAACCCTTCTTGTTTGTCCTGAATGTTTCTACAGTCTTTCTTCTTATTTTCTTTCGCCACTGCATAGTTATATTTCCTTTTTTAGTTAAAATCGTTTTAAGCATGACGGTTTTACTTAGCAAATAATAACAACCGCTTTGAGTGCAGCATGGATCCAACACACCGTTACTTTTTTTCTGGAAAGTGATAAAATTGAATTGAATTTGATTCGACAATAGATATAATAAGCTTATCTAGCAAGCTGGGCTTGGCTCGTCCGGCACGGAACACATGGTTTCACACATTCACTTTCACTCCCTCTCTCTCTCTTTCTTTCTTTTCACTTGAGCTGTCAGTCGGTCACCCTCTCGATCTGTCTGTCTGTCTTTCTGCCTTTTTTCTCTTTCTCTAGCTGCCTGTTTCTTTCATTTATTAAGTATCCGCCAAAGAATTAATATTAAAAGCATTCCAGCAGCCATAATAATTTTATTATTTGGCCTAATGAAAAACAGTCGCCATTGACAGAGCGGCATTTCCTTTGGAATTCTTTTTTGATTTATGACTTTTTGTGCCTGTATGTGTATGTATGCCTCCTGCCACTGCTTGGGGACTATTGACAGGATCCGTGAGGTGATGGTGCAACGTTATGTGAGGTGGTAGCATAGCTTTGTGCTACTTTTTGTCAAATAGAAGTTCATGTAGCAGTTTTTAAAACAAAAAGGCAGAGTTTAATTAAAAGCTTACTTTAGTCAAACTTTATCAGAAAGGAATGAACTTTCATATATAGAACTATTAGAAATTGCATTAGGCACTTTAAAAGCCCACATGCTGTTCAGGGACATTTCCTTAAACAAGACACGAGGCTTGATTTAGATCCTCTTGAATTCCAGCAGGTAGCACTTAATTCCTCCGTTTGAGACAGAAGTCAAGGTCAGGATCAGGACATGCTTTAACAAAACTATAATTTTCACTTTCTTGGCTTGACAATACTGTATAAAAATAATAATGTAGAAAACTTTCCGAGACGAGTATATCTGTTCCGCACTCATCCATCGCCTTCCTCCCGCTCTCCGTCCTCTGGGACAAGTCGTGTCTTTCTTTTTTTTCATTCTTATTATTTAATGTAAAATTTTGTCTTTTAATATAGCGTTCATGAATTCCTGCTAATCACGTAGCCTACTTTTTTTTTCTTTTTGTGATGATGATGTGTGGTTGCATGAGCTCCAAATAATAGTAATAGTAGTAATAACAATGATGATAATAATAATAATAATAATAATATTTTTTTTTGAAATGCCGTTTACAGTCAAGCAATTAACTCGGATATTACCGGTCATTTCTATATAAAAGAGCAGCCACAGAGCATAGGATCACCAATGGCTGGCTAATCACTACGCTCGGAGTGCAGATTATTATTTATCTTATACATGCAACAGTGCATCCCCTAGCTGGCATTAAGGAGTGGCAGAGTAGAACATAAAACCTCGAAGAAAGGGGGAAATACAATTGCACAATCAGCGTGGGTGCATTATTTCAGATTAGACAATTTCGTTTGGTGTTTAACTGTTGGCTCCACCGCCGTTATCTCTTTGTCTCCTCTTGTGTCACTTTCTATGAGCCTGTGATAGTGATATACACATTTTTATTTATCACCCCCTGAATTTTATTTGCCATATTCAAAAGTGTATTGCCCTGGGAGTTATTGACACAGTCCATTGGCAGGGTAAACCTCCATAAGTATTCTTTTCCTCTGTTTGCCAGGTGTCAGGAAGCATCGTTAGTATTGTTGTTGGATTCCATCATGTTTCCGACAAGATCGGCGTTTGCCGGATCTGCATGTGCCAGACAGGCTTAGACTATTTATTTCACAGTTCAGCTCTAGTGCAATCTGAACTGTATAGGCCTATGCTGAAGTGGGAGGAAGACGTTATTGATATGTAGATATTTCATGGTCTTGCCTTCCTGCGCTATATTTTTTCTCTCTTTCTTATTTCTTTTTCTTTCTCTCTTTCTTTTTCTCTTTCGTGTTTCGTTGTTGAAAGTATAACAATTTAGCAGAAATAAACAAACAACAACCGTCGGAAGGATTTTTTTTTCTGTTTGACATTGTTAATTCCATGAACATGACGACCTTCCACACCTAAATAACATACAGGGTATGCATTGTTCAACCTGCTCCGTGGTAACCTAGAGGTATTAGATTAAAGAGGCCGCTATCCATTCAACGACACTGGACAAAGCATAAGTATAGGTAATCCTGAAATTGTTTGCATCTACTTACATGTCTGGCTACAGTACACAGAGTGAATATCAGGTGTCTTTCTGCTCTGCCCAAAACTCATGACGCTGCGCAGCATAGATTCAAACATGACAAGGTGTTTTACCTGCAGTGTCTTTTGCTCTCATTCCGTAGGCTCTTTTCCAAGAGTTCGACGTGTTCAAAGTTAACTTGGATCTTTTGCGCACCAAAGGCGGAGACATCATCAGGCACAGCCCAGAGCCCGAAGAGAAGCACACGGTGCAGAAAACACTTGCTGACATCAACAGGCAGTGGCTATCTCTGCAGGTAAGCCAGCTAGTATATGCACATGCAATGGGAGGTTGTTTTGACTAGCCCTATTAATTCCATTTGCTAGACACAAGAGGCATTGAGCAAGCAGAGGAGAATCAGTTTTACGCTTTTTACTTGAAGTTTACATCACGAAAAAATCCGAAAATTTCAGGCTATATAGATAAAAAAATGTTTCCTCCTTAATTGTAATAATTTTGTCTTTTGCGTCAGTCTTTCAACTGACAGGATACAAAGTGTTTTTGTTTTGTTTTTTCTTCTTTTCAATGCCTATTCAACTCTTTTTGTGTCAGGCAAAGGGAAGTAATAGTGCTGGTCAAACCCATCTGCCATTGAAAAGTAAACGAGATGTGACCGAAGATAGGGCTCCTTCTGACAAGACAGTAAACCTGTAAATGAGTTTCAGCGTGCGGTGTTGTTCTTCAGCCTTGTTCCTGAGATAACCACCGGCAGGAGTTTGTCAAGTGTAATGTATGCCATAAAAACGGTCCTGCCTTGTATTCAGGCCTTTCTTGTACAAGTCCAACTGCACTGCAGTCACGGCGCCAGAGCCATATTAACTTTCTCCACTTTCTTTTCCTTTACCACTGCTCATGTTCTCTGGGGGAAAAGGAAAAAAACCCTGTAAACTTGAATGATTTATAGACTCCAAACCTGACTGATATGCCACAAATCTCTGGGGGGGGGGGGGGGGGGGGTTGGAAAAGACTTGGCACCTTGTTGACACTTGGTAAACCATCATAGGCAGACATTCATTGAGACGGGAGATCAATATGGATCGTCTCGTGTTATATCGGAGTGTTGTTCCCGTGCTCGATACATGAGATCAGAGAAAAATACCCAATTTTGAAGGGCCAGGTGGACAGTTCTCCTTTATTTCAGTCTCCATTTTACCATTAACTTGAGCATATGATATAGGTCAGACACGTGCTTTTTCCCCCCAGGCTCAGGCCGCTGACCGCACACAGGAGCTGTCGGAAGCAGCTGATTTGTCACATGCTATAGATGATGTAGCCAATGGTGTGCAAGAGTGGGCGGAGCAAGCCGAGGTTGTGGTTGGAGAGGAGCTATCATGGACAGATTTTGATAGGCTGAAGGAGCAACTCAAGGCCCACAGGGTGAGTTGACATCTTTAGCTGAATCTAGATCAATATATCATGTTTGTGTCATAATTTTGTTAACCCACCAATTTGTATGTTGTGCATGTTGTTTCCTTATGATCCGACATCCTATCACTGACTGACGTGTGCTGTATATATCAGTCACCAAATTTAGTTAAATTTCTGCTGCATATTGTTTCATAATAATATTTTGTACGGTTACTGAAACAGATGGAAGTTTATGCAGGTTTGACTTTCCAGTTGACTTAATAGTCGGGGCCAATACTGGGACGATAACTCACTGTGGCCACGAATATAAAAACCTATCATGTTGGAGAGGCTGAACACAGTAAAAACATGACTTAAATCAATTGTTCACAAAAACGATTACAGGAAAAAATTCCTCATTTTTGTAGATTGTGGGCATTTTTTTTTTCCAGGACAGCACACTGTTTGTTGCAGTACTAACCACAGTGTTGTTATGTGTATCTTTTTAAGTTGGTCTTGTGACATTCGCATGTACATGTATAATCCTGCTCGTCTGTCTTGCAGACTTATAGTGACAAATGATATAATTATCTTCCTGTCCATGAATTAGCCTCGGTATCCTTCCGATTTGCAGGTACAGTTAAAATCGGTTTAATTTTTCTCATTCTTTCTGCCCCCCCCCCTTTTTTTAAAAAAATTTTTGCCCCGCCCCTCTGAACATTCCATTCTGTTGTCCTTTATCGTGGGATCTTTAGGTGGCACTAAAATTATTTTGCAATAAATTGTGACTAATCGAGACACTCATTTTTGGAACAGAAGCCATATTATTGTGATTGGTTGGTCAATCTGATCTATGATTTCAGCCATATTTTGCATTTATTGAGTGAGGAGAAATACGTGTAACACTGGTGGGTCCAGATTTCGCTCACGGGCCCCGAATTTAACCTTGTTCATTATGCCCATTGCGAATTTTAATTTTGTGAACAACTAGTGACAGAGAAAGAATCTCAGTATTATCAGCAGTGTTCTGTACCCAGCCCAGAGCATTCTTATTTAGCAGCTAGATTATAGAAGGAACTCAGATAAAATGAGTAATAAACTTGATTATTTCAAAATTGTCAAGATTTGCTGTATATTAATTATTAATTCCGTAAGCTTGTTGAAATCTATAGATCACGAGAAGGCAATTTCCTGAACTTATACACTTGAAAAAGAAGAGAACACAGTAAGTGAATAGTCCACATCTAATCTTTGCATTAATGAGGCTTTGTATTAATGAGGCTCTCGTTATTCCCCCACTGAAGTATTGTTATCGAAAATGTCGGAATTTTTTTTTTGCTAACATGAAAACGCGAGCAACATCATTGTAATACTCCACTGCAGTAGTTCCCACGGAACACATTGCACAAGATTAGCCTCTCATAGGAGCACAATTTTACCTTTTCATCACTGGCTGTATATTTGGATCTATTTTCATCTCGTGAGAGAAGCACCTTGTTTCTGTCTGCTTGTTAATGTAATTGGAATGTCTCTACTGCGGGACAAAGTGACCGTTCGATAGACAGGTCATCAGCTCACAGAAATCCAATTCGGTCTTTCATGTACAAACTCATGGAGCTAGGATTACAGAAAAATGTCCATAAGCAGTACGGACAGTTCGGACTGGTCCTGAAAAAGATGCATATTGTCACACGCAATCAATTAGACTGATTTACACACCCTGGGTTCACAAATGGGAGCACTTCAAGTTACCAGAGGAAAAGATTAACATTATCATACTTAATCCTGCATTACAGCAAATAACTATTTTTAACAGTTTTTTAGCAAAGTAATTTAGTTTTGGAAACAAAAAAAGATTCTGCTCCCCAAGAATATTCACTATAATTTATAAATAGTACTTCGTTACGGATGTTGTTTGTAGATTGCTATTTGATCTGTTTCACTCATTAATTAGTTTAAATCAATACACTTGTAGGTCAAACGTATCGTTTGAATTATTCAGCGGCCCATAGATCAGAACTGGAAGCAGAGATCAAACGAACTGCCAGAGTGACGAACTTTAAGTGGGAATTTTGAAAATTGTAGCGAGTAGCTGTCGTATCATGCTATTTGTTAGGTTCGCCATAAATTCTCACATTGTTCTATATATATTTTGTGCCTTAATTCATTTAATAACAATATGTTTCTAATATGACTGTATCAATTGGTTGGCGGGGTTGAACAATTTGAAATCACATTTTCCTTCAGATTTTGGCAGTTGTGATGTGAAAGAGGGAAAAGTAGATTGTAAAGGATCCGAACAAGAAATGAGAGGAAGGAGAGAGAGAGAGAGAGAGAGAGAGGGGGGGGGGGGGAAAGATTTCTTAAGATAGATGAACGGCTAGTTTTGTGTGATGATCATATATTTCTGAACAAACACTGCTGTGAGATCATGCAGGGAATTTCGCTTTCTTTCCTGTACACCCTTTTCTCTCCATCACCAACATAGCTTCAACTCTTTCTCCATGTGCTCCTTATTCTGAGGACTTTGCTCTTGATCTGCACCATTGAGTACATACACAAGTCTATGTGAATGGATTTTGGAAAGGACAGGATAGAATCAGGGTAGAATCAGAATCATTAGCAAAACGATGGAGTCTTTGAATCTCTTATTTTATCACTGTTTCGGTTTTCCATGCACCTTGTCACTCTGGTACACAAATTTTGTCTTTGCACCTTCACACCATCCATACTTTTTTTTTTTTTTTTTAACACGGTTGCATTCTGATATCTCTGCACTTGCCTATTTCATTTCTCCTCTTCTCAGTGGAAGTGTCAGCGAGTGCTTGTGGTGGCCGCCTATGTGGGCTGCATGCTTTCGGAGGATCACTATGAACTTAAATGGGAAGGGTTCACGTCCGAAGTGGTTCACTAGTCCGAAGGACAAAGAAACTTCGTTATTTTCATTCAAAAAGACAATATGGTGCTTATTATTATTATTATTATTTTTTTTTTTTTGGCTGAACAAACATTTTTAAATATATCTCTTGACTTTTGTGTGTGTGTGTGTGTGTTTATGTGTGTGCGCGCGTTCGACTGCGTACATGCGTTTTTCTCTGCTGTGGGAAGCAAATCGAAGAATATTCGGTTGTTCCTATTAAAAAAATCAGTTATTTTCAATCAAAAAGACAATGCTGTGTTTAATTTTTGAATTAACAAAGGATAATAAGTTTGATTTGTTTTTTATTTTTGGCGTGTATGTGTGTGTGTGGATGTGTCTGCGTGCGTACGTGCGTTCATTTTTCCCTGCTGTAGGAACCAAATCGAAGAATATTTTCATAAAAACACTGAGTTAGTTTCATTCAAAAAGATAATGTGGTGTTTTATATTTTGACTGTACACACAAAAATGAATGTTAACAATCCTCATAAATGTGAACTTTCGGACTAGTGAACATTTGGACTATTGAGCCTCATAAATGTGAACCTTCGGACTAGTGAATCTTTAGACTAGTGGGTCGTTCCCACTTAAATATCAAGTTAATAGTTTCAGAAATCACTGAAATTAAACAACTTCATTAAAGTTCTTGGCCTAAATTTCCGTTTGTCCTACATGCTGTAGGGCAAGAACAACTAGGCGCCCAGTGCCCTTTCATGCACTATTCAAAAATGCTGTGGCTAGGGCTAGTGCTCCTTTTGAGAGGACACACGAAATAACCACGTTGAACTCTGGAACACATCCGAGCATAATCATGTCCAACCCAACACTCAAGCGAGGGTTTGACGTTAGCCTACCTGTGTCTATTATGTGTACAAGAGAATGATAACATTTACATGTAGGCCTACTGATTCTGTCAACTTGTAAGATTTCTTGACCGGCATGAAATAATACCACACCTACAGCACACTCGAGATGTCGGCTGGCATTCTATGTCAACCTAAGCCGAGGAGCTCTAAAGTCATGTCTCTGCTGAAAGGTGGTGGTGAATGCAAGAAAGGGGATATAAGGGTCAACGGTCTGATTATCCCGGACGGTAAAATTTTGCCGTGTGTGGACAAAGACCGAATCGCTTGTTAATGCTTTTACACTGTAATTACATGCATATTTTACTAAGTCCTTGCAAAGAATAAGAGGCTGAAATGATTGCACGTTTATTAACCTGTCATGGAAACGCGGGCACTCAGGACTACGGTACTGCATTTTGTTAGCACAGTAATAGGGCACCTGAGCTGAACATATTATGATGCCTTGATTTTTGGACTAGTGCGTGGCAGTTCCTGAAAGATCTTATTGATCCCTGCCGTCAGTAAAACATATCAGGCTCTTGACCCGGTTTTGCCATTGTTGTTTTCTTCTCACATTAAGGATATACGATGAACAATGCCGATATGATACATGGAAAAGAATTATGTAAATATCACCGTAAGAATATGAAATAATGTAGAGGCCTACATAGAAACCGTAATACACTTTATGCGAGCGCTGAAAGTGAGAAAATGGTGATTTTTCTTGGCACTCGAACAAATGGTTCTTTGATTGTTGAGCACTCGGGTTGGCAATAAGTTTCGGCTTTGGTTTGTGTGGCACACTTTGAGAAAACGCCTATTTCGTTACAATTTCATCTTTTCCCGACCTGTTGTAACATAACTTTCTCACGACATGTGCTAAAGACAACCTATGGCATCACTCCCTTCTCTAGAATCAGCAGTTTGCTCATCGTCTGTTAATTTAGAGACCACAAAACCACATGTCGACCTTTTCGAATAGGGAAAGGGACTTTTTCCCCCTGACTACCGTTAATTTGGACACGGGCGCTCAGTGTCTCATAGCCAGGCACTCAGCGCACCTCAATCCACAAGCCCCGGTGATCTGTGGAAGGAACGGGGCGTCTATGGCGATCCAAATCTCTCACCTCTCTATATGGCCGGATCAATAGCTGTCATGTAATCAATACCCTCAAGCTTGATCGATCAGTAGATTTCCAGTTTGAGAGGTAAAAGAAAAGGAGACAGAAGAAAAGAAAAAGAAAAATTCCATCAGCTCAGAGAGATAACATTAGTTTTGGGTTATGGGCCATTAAAGGATCACGAACTAGTGTAAAGAACTATAGGTGCAGGTTATATAATGGGGTGAAAGTGGCCTTTTGCTGTCAAGTTCTTAAACACATTAGGTCATTCAGAATGAAACAGCAATATATTCAAAGTTCCTGATACTATGCCTGCACTCATACAGGAAAAAGTTAATGAGAAGTGCATGAAAAATCTCAGGTAAACTGATGCTCAAGTTGTAATGGATGGTAGAAGAACAATGTGGAACAGGAAGTAAGTATACATTGTTGGTAGAATGAGACTTAGATAGAGCAAAAAAAAAAAAAAAATGCAGATTTATACTTTGAACTAGGAAGATAGCAAAGAAATCATGCATTTTCATGGAAATGTAGTGAGACAGAAGAAATCAGGCATCTGTGATGCCTTTATGATTTATGAAGGATAACATGCATTTTGATTTTCAATTAGATAATATATAATGACATGCACTACAATTGTTTTTCTTGTAACATATTATAGAAAAATGCAAATATGAAAAAGAAGAAAATTGTGTGTAAGTCAAGCAGTTTTTTTTTTTTTCAGTACCATCTTATTGTCCTGTTTCAGCGAATTTAGTTCATGTCCTGCATAGCTGTCCTGCAGCTCATGAAATGCCGATGCAGTTTTCATATATTTCTTCCTTGTTTTGTGTCTTACATTGAGTTTAGGAGCTTCTAAATCATGGATTTTATTGGAGTAGCCTTGTAGAATTCTTACTTTACACAACAGTTTGTGTAATTTTCATTGGTTATCACTCTGAATAATGAATCTCTGATTCTTTGCAACCATCATTATCTTGAAGTTACATCAGATAATATAGAGATAAGAGTTTGACAGTTTTGTAGAAGAGCTTCCAGTAAGTGGTCTTTACAATCAAGCTTTATATCCATAAATAGAAATCACTTTCATATTGAGGAATGATCGCTAAGTAAAGGTATTTTTTACTCTTCATAGTTAAACTCAGTGGCATTTTCATCTCTACCAAAACATTCCAGTTATTGTTTAACAACAATGTTGTTTTGATTTGCAGAAAGTACACAAGGAGATTGACACAAACCAGGACAAAGTGATTGCCCTTAATGCTATGGTCAAACAGTTAGAGCAGGTCTGCGATTCACCTGACACCATGGTCCGAGTGGGCGAACTGAAGCAACGAGTGGCCACCATCCAGACCAAAGCTGGTATGTTGTCATTGGTCCATGCTATGCTGTCATATGATCTGTTCCTTATTGCTGTCACTTTTGCCATGAAGTAAGGCAAGAACTTTCAGCTACTATGTAGATGTAAATTTGTTGTGGACATAACCAGAAAAAGGAGGTGACTACTTTACTAGAGAAGAACATCAATTTGTATCTGTACGGGCGTACACGTCTGTTCACTTTGATCATTTGTCTTGCACGCAGAGCAAATGAATCGGAAGTTGCTCCGGATGATCACAAGGTATGCCCATTTTTAATTATTTTCCACCTCAGATACCAAATTTTGTTTTTCAGGTTAGAAATAATTGATTTTTTTTTCGGTGGAAAACAAATAAAAAATTTTGGTATCTCAGTCGAAAAACAGCCACAGTTCAAAATCTCCCAGTGTGACTTCCAACTCATTTGCCCTGGGAGCAATTTGTCACCCAAAAAAGACACACTATTACACCCAATCCTAGAAAAAACAAAAACAAACAGCAACCAAAAAGTAACTGCGTGTCACAAATAACTTATCTTGATTTTTATTTATAGGTGTGCAGTTGTCCACCCTGGAAGATGCCAATCAAAAGATGGAGAACTTTGAGAAGGAAGTGGGTGACCTGATGCGATGGATGGAACAGACCAGAGCTCGTATGACCATGAGGGATACCACGACTGATCTGCGAAATCAGTTAGCAGTGCAAGAGGTAAGGCTTCTTCTTCAACTATGTTATGTTTATTTAGTTAGGCGTTTTTGTGGGTCGACTCTTTGTCTTATGATGCATACGAGTCCTTGTTTCTCAATTATCAAAGGGGGACATTGTGTGAGGAATGAAGGTGGATTCGCCATTCAAGTAAGTTTGAATTAATTGGCCCTGCTATTATGCTATTATATAGCAATTCTTGATCATTTATAAATGTTTAGATCATTCATGTAGGCAGGAAAATAAGGCATAAACTTTCATTTATTACAGAAAGAAAGTTGAATTGTCACATGAATAATGTGAAAATGGTCCAAATATTCTCTAAAAGGTGATTTCATCAGGACTTGCAAGAAGGTCTAGTGAGTGAAAGCTAACGAACGATAGACTAGCCTTTTCCTTCATGTCATGACAGGGATAAAATAAAAAGTACCAGACAGAAAGAGTACAACAGATAAAAGCTGAAAACAGTATGAAATAAATAACAGTTTCAAGTGTAACATACTATATAAAATAGTCGCTTCACTGTATCATTATTGTCAGACACCTTTATCTGCATTGCCAGTGTTGGGCAAGTTTCTTTGTGTTTTTGTGTAATACTTCTCTGTCCCTGAAGAATTCTTTTATGGATGTATACCCCTTGTGTTCTGTCTCATGTTGCATGTTTTTTTTTTACGTTGGCCTACTTTTTAATTTACTCAGTCTACATACTACTCTATGCATGAGTGGGTTAAGTGCTACAATTAAATTTTGATATGATCTATGAAATGAAAGATACAAAATTGCTGGGTGAAAAATGTTAAGTATAAATAAGAAACATTGATTTTGCATGTTTTACAGCTCTCACAAAGATTAAAAGGCATTTTTCTTCATTCTGTCATCAAATTGCATATCTTTTATATCACATGGTCTTGAATCCTTGTTGTTTTTGTGTCTATGATCAAACAGCGAGTGTACCGATTCATGTTAACTAGTTACGATGATGAGGAGGTATTATGTGAACAGACTGTTTGCTTTGTGTTGAATTTTTAATGTTTACTCAGCCACAGTGAAAACAATATGACATGTGTGATATTTGACATAATAAATCACTTTTTGAATGAATCATTGGACACTGAATGTTTGATCATTCACAAATAAGTCACCTTGTTTGATGTTTTGACCTACATCACCATTTCAGTGAATCACTTTTCTTTTTCTGCTCAGTGTGATTACATGTGAAAAACAGTTTTGTGATAAAAATTTTACATGTACAAAGCGCCTGAAGTATAAGGAACTGAAACTTGTACTTAGGAGAAAATTGGCCATTTGATATTGTATCCCATAGACAAGAAGTAAGGGCAAGCCCTCCAAAATATATCACTGGCCCAAATGAAGAAACAACGGGGATCTCTCCCCAAACACAAACAAAAAAGCAAACAAACAAACAACAAACAAACAGATAAAGAGACAAACAAAGAGAAAGAGAGAGAGAGGAAAATAAAAGAAAGAAAACCATAAAAGGGATATGAATTATGATTTGTGTGTGGAATCTAATGAGGCATGACGAATATAATGCAGAACCTGTTGTGTTTGCATGTGTTATTTGTTTATAACTTCGATGTCAATTTTCAGGTTTTGTTTGTATCCAAAGTCATTTTTTAAATGTGATCCTTTTTTTTGGTCTGTGTGTTTGTGACCTATTGGTTTTGGTCATGAATTTGGAAGTCAATCTGTTCCCGTTGCTAATACATTGATGGCAATATCGATGATTTTCTAATTATAAATATAAAATACCATAAGATGTTTGGCTGATCATGACCTTTAGCTTACTCGCTAGTGTCGAGCACCCAAAACCCAATGGTCCGTGGTTTGTTGTCAATAGTTTGAAATTATAGGAGGAAAAAAAAACAAAAACAAGAACCACTCATTTGCAAGAGACAGACACTGATGAACAGTTCTTTTATCTCTTTTTTCCTTGAAAACTGAAATAGGCCTTTTTCCGTTTTGCGCGTTGCTTATTTCGATGCTACCGTATACCATTCGCTTATGGGTCAGAAGAATTATAAATTGTTCTGTACTGAGAAAGATATATTGGCCGTAGGTTTAACATGTTTATAATGTAAATGCATACAGTGTATGTTTACAAGCAGCAAACAGCAGGCTATGCTAACTGCTGTCAAAGCAAAAGTTTACGATGCTTGATTGTTGCTCCCATCTTTTCGGTAGCTAAATTTAGCTTTTGTCAGCTTCTTAAAGTGTATTTCATAATGTTTCGTCAGTATGAAATTTGGAATGGTATTCGGAGAACACTAATGTAATGAAATATCAGTTTTGTCATTGCTCTTATTTTACTTTGAGGATTGGAGTGTTCAAATTATAGTGCACATCTACTTTTATCAAAGTTTCTTGTGTTGATACAAACTTAGGACCACTTTTCACGAAATGGCGCAGTTTAGTAATTCATAAACCCTTCTATAAATATCAAGTTTCACTGAGGTACGCGCCGTTCCATCTGCCACAGGGATTAACATTTTAAAAGACTGTGTTGATTTAATTGATTTGGCGTCCTCTTCTGTTTGATTTTACCTGCCGAAATTACGTTCCTTCTGTTTAAATTTAGAGTTTGGGAAGCACGTGACAGACGATCTTTGTGACATGACAAGGATGGCGGGAAAAGCTACACTAGAATCTTAAGCTGGCCAATTTTTAAGGAGATATGCAGTCTTTCAGTCCCTAAGAATAGGATTATCTAGTTGTCAGCTGGGCATTGAATGCATGCCCACTTTGATCAGAGGACACTTTTGGGTACACATGTTTTTTTTTAGTTTAGGACAAATACATTCGGTTAGTGGCGTCTTTGCCTACTCCTCAGCCGATTTTTATTTGCCAGTATGCGTAACGTATCCATAGGACCTCTGAAATATTTTCAGCTTTGTTCGAAGAGACTACACTTTTGGCTTTCTAATTTAACGGAGCCAGCTAACCATTGAGCCACTAAGTAGGATTAAAACTCGCGACAGTTTTTGGAGACACAAAATGTCTAACCCGTGGGAGCATCGCCTCTCTCTAGCCGGGTTCGACGCCGTGGTATTTTTATGTCGTATTTGCGTTTGGGTGTCAAATGGCAAGCACGCTCTTGGGCGTGATCTCCTCACTGTTTACAACATCGCATATCTTGACAGCAAAAGAAACACCGACAAATAAAAACAAATAAAAAAGTATTGGGCTTTTTTATTTTGGATCAAGGCGTCACTCCTCATTCCATTATTGTTTTTGACAGAAAGACTCCTTTTATTGGAATAACTTCCTCAACTTTTACAACAGTATGTATACACGCAATTCCTATTGCAAGCAAGCAGAGACGTTGGGGGAAAGGGTGAGGAAGAGCTGATAGGATGAGTTACACTGAACATAATTACAACAGGGGCCATTCTTATTTTTCTAGTACAATGTTCCTCCGTCTCCATCCCATTTCGTCAGTTGTATGTTGGGAAGAATAAACAAACAACACTGGGAGATACTAGACAGGTGTTGCACAAGAATCTTTCCTATTTAGCCTACTGGCATTGTGTTACCTGTAGCGTGATTGCTCTTACAAGTGGTAATGACCCATGTCAATGAAAAAGCCATATTTTCCTTAACTGTCCCTTTCATGCAGATGGATAGAATCTGTCTCGGATGAGAACTGTTTCTTTGAAAAAAAAAAAAAAAACCGTGATAATGGCTTTCAGTATGCATTTCTCTTCAAGTCTTTCAATTCTAAGAAAGTGGAATTATCTTGGCTCTAAATGGCAGTCTCTTTTATACTGAGAACTTTTGTCAGTAGAACTTTGGAATTTGAAATTTTGCCTGGGCAACGGCACTCCACACATTTGTTCTCTCGTCTCTTCATCGACTTTTAACTGCCAAGGGCCCTTCCACGTGCGTAACGCACACACGGGACTTGCGACATATTCGCCCTTTTCTGAGAAGGCTAGTCGTCGGCGTCCTTACCCAGAGGAATCGAGGACCCCGTTGATTCATTGAAAATATGCTGGTTTTTTATTTTTGTGTCCCCCGAAGGACCTGCGAGTCGAACCCACAACCTCACCGACGTGAGTTGTTTTCACTATGGAGCAGACGCTGAATCACAAAACTGCGGCGACCCCCGTCAGTATGCATTTAATTAGTCGTAAGCTTACTTGAAGCGTTCTTCCTGAGTCACTATTCAGGCAATTTTCTCGTTTTCAGTTCTGCTGTTAATCATAGAAGAGGGGAAAAGAGAACAGATATAATGGCCCCATCAGAAAAGTGAACAGAAACACGATTAACTGTACAAAGGATAAATTTGCCTCCGCTACTAAATTAAAGGGAAGTAACTTTGCTCGTCAAATTATTCGAGGCTTGCTTCCCTTGGCAAACGGTGCACTATCGGTTTGGTATTGACTGACGTGTTGCCCTCTGTTACTAAATAAAGGACATTACGTTTCACCACTTTTCAGGCGCAGGGCGGGACTTTTACACATAACCTGACGACGCTCTAGCTCTTGGGCAAGAAATCCCAGGGTCGGTAAGAAGTGCTGAAGAGGAAGGAAAGAAAAATAAAATACGCACAGAAAATGCGCGCGCTGCCCGCACTGTTTTGGTTCACTTTTGGGCGCCTGCCAGCTAGTCTCTCTCGAAGTTACGTCCCGCGTGAAGCGATCTGAGGAGAGGGGGAGGCTGAAGCTAACGAAACCTCTGTGCGTGCTTGGCCTAGTATACTTCAGGCCGCACTCGACGTTACCTTGGCTATTCATAGCGAAATTACCGAGGCGGTAGGAAGCAGCAGCTGCTACTGCGAGATAGCCGTGTGTCTTTCTAACGTTGGATATTTTTAGAATTGCATCGAACGCTGTTGAAATCGATCACGGGACACACAATACAAGTGGCATCATGCAACTGTTTGTCTGCTATTGATTACTTCTTTACCCTGTGATTGTGGTACCTGTCATTCTGTGGGTAAAGGGATTCTCTGTTGGAAAACTGACCGTTGTACTGCTCGCTTTCACAAGACTGTTGCGCATTGTGGAAGTCCTACGCAGTAAAGAAACGTCAGTTTCCCATTGGATGCTAAGCCTGTGGTTGTTCATTTCCAGGAAATGTGATATTTACGTAGACCTATGCAGGTATCTGGAAAATGCCTCTCTATGAAACCACTGAGGTGCTCGGTGTCTGCAGCACAACTCATAGCTCGTATCACTGTTGTCTGTGAGATATCGTACTTCAATTTGCAATAAGATAGTTACGAATTTAAGATGTCAGCATTATAGTGGAGCCAGTGAAGAAATCGCCAAGTAAACCAGTACCTAAAGTGAAACCATAGAACAACTTAAGCTCTAGAGAGTTCGATCTATTTTTACTCTTTCCCGAAGGGTGGGAATACAAGTGCGTACATTATGTAACCCACCCTCTTCCAGTGTCAATAATATTTCTATTTAAGGCAATAGGAGTTAATAATGTTTGATGTTACTTTGATGTTTGTTGTTTGTTATTATTAACCAGATCCACGCTTTCAGATAGAAAGCAGACAGCTTACAGCCATTAAAATTTTGAAGCATAATGAACCAGCCATGCTGATAGGATATGTAATAGTGTATATTCGTAGTAAAGGGTAAGGTGGTGAATATGCCAAGTTAAATATATCACACTTCGATTCATTAAGTGGAATGTGCAGCGAGGGTCAATGCCAGAAGAACTGTTGCTTGCATAATCTGTCATAGATATTGGACAGGACGAAAAGAATTTAATTGGTCACTGCACTATGGAATATCAATTGCAAGCTCATTGAGATGAGAGATGGTTAGAAAACCACGAAGACTCAAACACGTGGAATTTTTACCACATAAAGAACCTCGCTAAACATTGTCGTTGTTGTACTGTTCCGTTGGCAAGTGTATGACAATGATACAATAAAATAAACGTGTCCACGATATGGGCACGTGACTGGTTATTCATCAGCCAGTGTATGGCCTTTCATCACCCTAACACGATTCCCGGAAAGCAAGGTTTCACTTTGTAAGTAATGGCTGGTTACAGTGTACCATAAATGGTTTCCTTACTGTAAATTGAAAAGAAAGTAGTATATGATTATATCGGGATTAACACACACATACTGAAGCTGTAGGCCTAGGTCTAAATCTACTTCAGAATAATATAGCAATGAATAAAATTGCCGGGATAAAAAAAAGTATGCCTAACGAGGAAAAAAATTAGAATTCTGCGGTTTGAACTGCCATTCTCCTGAGGATTCAGAGAAGATATTTTATCGCTAATAAACTACACAGCGTGAGATGCTACTGTTGATTGGTATCAGATCTAGTTCAAGGCAGCGAACTGACAAGCATACTTTGTTAATAATTAAGATATCAGAACGTTGATGTAATCATTGAATCGGGGCCAGTCATGAATTTACTTGACAGCGGCATGAAAAATGTGAAGCGATAGGTCGGGATACTCGAACTGCTACCACCTACTTTTGATCTGTGAACAAAATGCTATGCACTGAAACTCATATACAGCTTTTCCAAATGTTGATTTGATTTAGTAAGTTCGGGGTCAGTGGTATGTAACAATTGACTTGAATGGTGCACGGTTAATGAAGATATAAATTCAGGACACTCGCAATGATCATCGCATTCACTTGTCTTTCGGTACTGTGAAGGGGTTACTACTGTGTCTTCCGGTGCTGTGAAGGGGTTAATGTAGGCCGAGACATGATCACAGCTGATGCGTGATG
>JBCAUA010288198.1:0-19680 GCA_038406235.1 Peronia verruculata | reverse complement strand
ATAGTATCCGTGAGCTCGTCGATATCACTGCACGATTCTTTAAATACTCCCCAATCTGTGCAGTCAAGACATCCTCGTAACTGTTCTATACTTTCACTTGTCCACTGTCGTATGGTTTTCATGACGGGTTTCGATGATTTAAGTACGGTGCGATAGCGTGGAATGAGCATGAGGTTATTATGATCTGACTCGCCCAGAGGTGGCAGGGGCGTACACTTATATCCGTCCTTGATGTTGCCGTAACATAAATCGATGGTATTGTCTTCTCTGGTGGCACAGGTTACATATTGGTAGTAATGGGGAAGGGCAGAGTCCATTCGGCAGTGGTTGAAATCACCGAGTACGATTTTGATGGCATCTGGTGAATGGCTCTCCTGGTCGTGTAGTCGACTTGTCAATATGTCAGTCACTTCATTCGGGTCGGCTTTTGGTGGAACATATACTATAGTGACAATGATATTCGTGAATTCTCTGGGAAGATAATAAGGAGTATAGGAGTTCTTAAAGTGGTGGAAAAAGAGCTGACGCGCTTAAGTTAACGATTCTATGCTGTTAGTCTCGATTTCCTGTCAAAATATCGTATGAAAGTGATCTCAGATTGAGAAAGTGGAAAATAGGTTTTATTCTTATTTTCTGTTTCATTAAGGGATACATGTATATTGAATGAAAAAGCTTATTTCCGTGAAACCATATCTGATAAATTTTTGAGTAATAGAAAATTCATTGTAGTTTCAACCCGGTGGAAATTTTCAAGATAGATTTCAATAGTCCTTATCTGGCAATAGGCCATATATATATCCTCAAAACTGTTTTGTTCTCATTCGAATAATCAGAAATTCAGATTATCAGAGTTCAGTTCGGTTTGCGTGGACTCGACAGTATTTAAACATGTAGAACTTCAAAATAGCTTCAAAGAATATGGATCTTCATCTAGCTTAATCAGTTCATTTTTTGTTGATTTTCTGAAAAGTTCAAATTTTCCTTGAAAAGAAATACAATTTTTAAACCATACCTTCTTTAATGTTATTTTTAAAATGTTCTTGATATTGCTTGACATTTCTTTTTTATTAAAACATAAAAAAAAGACCTTTCCAATGATGTTTAAATCATTCATCTAGCTCTATTGGTTCATTTTCTATGTATTTTAAAAAATGTGCTGTTGCCTTTTCACCCTTTTTTTCTACTAGTGCCCCGAGCTGATTTCGAAGGCCTATTATTTCAAAACCAATGAAGATACAAGTTTAGAAAAAAAATTAACCAAATAGTGCAAGTGGTGTGGCAGTCAATAACAGTTTAAGGAAGTTTTAGGAAACACTGCGCAAAAAAAAAAAAAAAAAGCTACATTTCATATGCAATTTTTTCGCTGTGTGAAAGCTTATTCTGAAATAGTCTTTTTCTTTATGACCTTTGTTTTTTTTTTTTGTTATCCTTAAAGACCATGGGGCTCTGTTTTGCTTGATGGAAGTGATTCCTGATTTATGTAATAACTGTTCTTGATCATGAGGTTGGGAAGTGGCTTGTTTTGACTCTGAGAATGGTGGAGAAATTTTTTTAAGTCCAAAAAAGTGATGAAAACTAGTAAAAATTTATTCATTGAGGGATTTAAAAAAATTTGTTGTTGATCCTGTTTCATTGCCGTCTTCCTTAATACTGAGTTTGATTTGTAAAAAAAAAAAAAAAAAAACAGTTGAAAAATCAATTTGTAGTACCTACATATGGCCATCAGTCACAATATGGCCATCAGTCACAATACATGTACTTTGATGTCACAGACCAATGTATCGGGATTTTACATGAAAGAAGACAAGTTGTTTATTAAGACCAACGTACTGGGGTTTTACATGAAAAAAGGCAAATTGTTTAAAAAAAAACAACACACAATTTGTGGCAGAAACTTGTTTGTTTGTATTGGGGTTTTAGGACACATCAGCCTGATTACAGCTATATTGTGTCAAACACAGTAAGATACATTTGCACATCAAGAATAAGTGATAAAAGAAAGTGGGACAGAAGAAAGAAGCAAGAAGAGAGATAAGAGATGTCTCCCCTGGAATGTTGAAGATGGCACTCCATGGGAGACACCCCACTAATGGCAGGCTTACAGTGCCTGCAGGTGGGAGCAGAGAACCTACTGCCCCACGGGGGCACGGCAGAAATTAATTATTCTATCATAGAGTGATGACCCTTCACAACAAAAACAAAAACAACCAAATCCTCAAAACAAATTGCCTGAGGGAAAAAAATTATAAATGAAATCAGAGACTTGCAGGAACATAGTAAAATCACTTTTAATTCCCACAATCACGCATAAGAAACACAAAGACAATTTTTTTTTGGTTGTTTTTAGTGCAACAAGCACTTCAACATCTTCAACTAAGCCGATACCACAGAAGTACAGAAATGGTTTTTCAAACATCAATCAATATATTATGGCTTGCTCTCTACATAATTTGACCTGGCAAACAGAAAGAAAATCAGGTTTAGCTAATCAGATTCCAAATTTAAGCTCTGAGAAAAACAATTCAAGACACTGAGAAAGATAACACACACTGTCCATTATCTCCCATAATGCTCCATGGCTTTGGGCATTTTTAGCTGTTTGACATGGAGCTTGGTGATGAAAGCCTTAAGCCTAAAGCACAATAGCACTGTTGAAAGATACTGCAACTTATCATACAAACAATTCTCCAGATAATTAACCAATGCCTACATCAACACAGGTAATCTGTTAGCCTTGTCTTTTGTTTTCTTCAGTTTTTTTTTTTTTTTTGTTCAAGTTCAAGATCCATAGACAATGGGATTTCATTAGCTGGACTTAGACTCTATTTCTGATTTGTTTCCCAACAATGGTTTATTTTGTCTTTCTGTTCGAAATTTCTATGTGACAAAGATGAAAAAGGTTTTTTATTTTCAACAAGTCATGATGAAGATGTAAATGGCATACAGATATAATATCTATTTAATGCCCTACAAACGCACAATTAATTGGGGACTAACAACCTACAGTGAACGCATGCATTGTTCCATCTTGCCTGCTAATCACTCTACATGTATATTCTAGCATACCATTGCCACCTAGTGGTACGTTTTTTGCATTCTTCATAGGCTGCATTCATCCTCTCTTCAAAGCTTCTGTATAGGGACACAGACCTCCTCCTCTCAATATCAGCGTCATTCTTACCACCCCACCCCCACTTAACAACAAACTAACAGCCCATGTGCAGGTTCTAATGGAACAAAAATATTCAGTCAAACTAACCCGGCTAAGATCTATAGTATTGCTTCAGGAGACATGATAGTCTAGTAAACAAAAACCAAAACTATAAAGTCTGGAACAAAAAAATTTGGTACCACCAGCCAGGGTTTTTGGATCTATCAAAGGCAAGCTAAATGGGAAAACATAATTATTTTCCCTTCAAAAAAATTTCTACACTTTAATCAAAGAAAATGAATTTCAATTGACATAATTGTAAGAAAATCAAAGCCCAACCTCTTCTGTCATCTATATGATGCCAACATCAACAAGAGCTGCTTTGAAATACATAATAGATATACAATGTATATACATTTTGTATTCTGATAATGTGCAAATTCAAAGTCATTAATTGCAGCCATTTGTGAAATATTAGTCCTGACTAACATTCAAAGAATTTTCTGGGAAATTCTACTTTTACTATTCTGATAGGTTGGAGCTGAAGTAATATTCTCATTTTCACTGGCAGAAACCAACCTTATTTTTATAATTAATTATGTCCGCAGCCAGTACATTCCTGCTCGCAATCTGTTGTAGTCAGTCAGGGCCTCCACAGGACCTGTAAATATAAAACATTCATTGGATTACATTTCTCCTCAGATTTCTGACTTGTCATGGTTCTAAAATGCCTGAATCTATTAATTGAGAGGGACTGTGCAATGAATTTACATTGTGTGCCCTACACCACACACGAGGGTGCAGGTAAACCACGATGGATGGGCAGAGAACAAGAGGCCCAGCAAGGAAGAGAAAGACAAAGGGCACAGGTAGATGGGTAACATGTAAAACAAATATTGTTTTATTTGTTTATGCTAGGGTTTAATGACACATCAGCATGATTACGGCTATATCATGTCAAACACAGTTAGATGGCATTTACACCTCAAGATTGAAGAAGAAGAGTGGGGAGAAAAAAAAAAAATAAATAAAACGGGACAGAAGACAGGAGCAAGGAGAAAGAGGAGAGATGTCTCTCCTGGAATGTAAAGCAAAGGAACAAAGACACATGTAAACAAACAGCTACCAGAATTAAATCAAAGTTTCCATTACAAGATATTGCCCTCTAAATTTCCTTCTAGAGCTGTTTAATGGCATGACTAAATAGTAAAAAAAAAAAATCCTATTCAGAGTCCATGTAACTGCTTTCGTTTTTTATTTTTTATTTATCCAAACCAGCGCTCACTTGAGCTTTGGTTCTTCGACCTCACGCTATGGAAAACTGCTTTTGTTAAATGTTTAGCAACTGCTTTAGTTAAATCGAATTTGCCGGGACCAATCTCATGGGTTCGATTTATGAGAGTTTGTCTTCCAGTTTTTTTTTTTTTTTGACAAGGGAAACAACTTCCACATTACCTATGAGAGAAAAAAAAAAAAAAAGATGAGGAGGCTGCCGCTTTCTCCACACGTTCCCGATGTTTTAATATCGTCAAGTGTATTTGGGGCAATGCCATACTTTTCAGCTATGGCCTTCTTGGACATCATTTTCATTTTCGACTCAATGGAAAGAGCCATCTGTTGTTTTTTTTTTTTTCTCTTCCATGGGTTAGAGGAAGCCATCACATAGATCTAGTCCATAAAATAAAGCTAGTCAACCACAGGCGAAAGAGCACGATGTAAATACTGACTAGAGCTATACCACCACGTAGTGATTGTTACACAGGCGATAGGCGCAACGCCTCGGTTTGTCTACATACGAAGCATCGTAATAGTAATACTACAGTACACGCACTTGTTTTCCTGTTCTAACATTATAAGGCTGTGCGAGGATGCTTGATTATCGATAGGCATCGCTGTTCCTCATACACTGTATGATGATAAAAAAAATATAGATCTACATGTATATATTTTCTTAAAATTCATTTTATTATTTTTTTGAGCCAATGCCAGCCTGCAGGTTTCAAGGTCCTCAAATTCTCCAGTGTTTTCTTTTACTTGCAATTTCAACTATTCATTTGGGAAAAAATCCACAATATCTTGCAACAGTGTTTCATCTCCGCTGACTGGATTTTTCCTTTCAATTCCACTGTAAATGTCCATGACTGATAGAGGTAGATGGAGTTGACAATATAATTTGAGTATATAAATCAATACTACATGTAAAGGAATGTTCTGTTGAAACGAGGACATTTTTTCATGGACTTACTTTAAATGAAAAATATCATCGTGGACATTTATCAAGGGAAAAAAAAAAATTCTGAATGCATGCATGCAAATGACTAACTGGATCAAACAAAAAAACAAAAAAAAATTACTTCTACACATTGCTGACAATCAAACAACTCAGACATGATTAAATACAGAAAGTCATGCAAAATAACTATTGCCAAAATGTAAATCTTTAAGGAAACCAAAGTGATATGCAAGTTACTCAAAAAAACATCTAACAAAGTTTCTAATGATATGCTGTCAACCACAACATGTTGGCGTGTGGTGACTGGCACAAACAACAAGAATGCCTCACAGGGCAATCAGCATATATAGCATGGTCAAATTAAGACATGATTTCAGTCATCCCTTAATCAAGCATTCGAAGTGTAACAGAGATAGAGAAAAAGTGAAATCAAAGAAGGATGGAGAGACACCAAATTTTTGTCTTCCCTAACTTACCAACTCCCACCACAGCTGGGCACTTGTCATATATGTATTTCATGCAGACTTGCTTCAGGGTTTCTGCATTTATAGCCTGAAAATATAACATAAAGGAGAGTTAATGTAAATTACTTGTCATAGTAAACACAGTACAAATCAGAGAAACTAATGTCGGATTACAAGAAAAGTCTCAACTAGCATACTGGAAAATAAATATGTTACCCAGTCAGTTTCAATCGCTATCACACATCAGCAACATCACAAGATCCTTTAAGAATTGGCATATGGGTACTACATGTCCAAATAATGCCACAGTTGTACAATTACTACTACTCTGTACCAAATATAGTATGAATGATGTCACAAGTCAAAAACAGTATACAGTCAAGTCCACCCAAATCGAACTCTGATAATGCGAATTTCTGATAATTCGAATAAAAACGAAACAATAGATTTTTTTCCCTCTTTGTGCCCATTAAATGCCTCTCGCATAAATCGAAGCCATCACCGTGCATTTCCTTTAAACAGAACTCTTCAGCACCGCCCTGAAGGAAAAAATCGGAGGTTTGTTCTCTCCACGTGGTTCCCACCCAATGGGGAAAACAGTGTCGTGGAGTGGGCAAGAGGGATCAGGCAATTAATTTGCATAAATGTACTGTGAATGTGCCAGCGCTGTGGCTTCAAGTGAGCCATGTGTTCTGAGGGGGTGGTTGGGGCGGGGGGAGGTTTAAGAGGCTGTGTAAGAGGGGCAGCGATTCCATTGATAATCAAGCATCCTCGCAGAGACTTATACTGCTATACAGGTAGACACGGTCAAACACATATATGTACAGTATTACGATACTTCATGTGTAAGCAATCCGAGGTGTTTCACCTAGTGCCTGTGTTACAATCAGTGCGTGGCGGTATAGTTCTAGTCAGTATTTTACATTGTGCTCTTTTGCCTGCGGTTGACTAGCATTATTTTATAGACTGGATCAATGTGATGGCTTCCTCTAACCCATTGAAGAGAAATAAGATGGCTCTTTCCATTGAGTCGAAAATGAAAATGTTGCACGAAAAAGACAGAAGTGTGATGTCCGAGAAGGCCATAGCTGATAATACAAATACACTCAATGATATTAACTCTAGAACTGCGACCCAGCCCAAGGGCTATAACGCCCTATGGCGCGCCTTGCTGGGCTTGTCAATCTGGATCTTGATGCTAGTACTTAGCCTCAGGATGCTTGTTCTGACTATGGAGACTCCGCCTTAGCTTTGGAGTGACATGATGCAGGCCCAGATTGACCACCTCTCTGACCACTGTCTTTCTCTAATCCCTTTCATTCATAGCGTTTATAGACCATTTGTACTCTCAACAGCTTGATCGCTGGTCAATGCGAAACTTGTTGAGTGTGTCAAATGGTCGGGGGAGTCTGAGATTACTTAATATGGTAAAGACAGAGATACTGCATGTATTTGATATTCTCTGGATTATCATAGTTTCTTTTGATTGTAGTTTCGGATCACTTGAGAGGACTTGAGTGGGCTATGTGATCTCTGATTTCTGTTCTTCTCTTCTGTTCAAGAGGATTTCATCTTTGGGCATGGAATTTCTCTCTGTTCTATTAGGTAAAGTTTCCTTTACCTTGTGAAGGGGTGTCTATTGAGCTGCGCATACTTATTATGGCGCACGATAATTTGACAAAACTGGGGCCGATAAACCCCAAGTTTAAGTGACATGGTGAGAAATATCACAGCACAACGAGGAGCCCCCACGAATAAACACGGGCACCACATGCGGGGATTCGCTTCACCTGCTGTATAAATACGTGGTTTGCAGTTCTTGGGTTAAGTTAAATCACAACTTGGAGATAACTGATAGGTGCCTGTCAAGTTATGAATCAAAGTAACAAATCCCACAATACATTTAATTTGTCACATCGTAATAATCTATGTATTCACATTCAATAGCATTGTGTGCAGGCAAATATAATTATTCTTTTGCTTCCACCACTCTTTGACGCTATGCATACAAGTGATCCTGACCTCAGATTATTGTACTTGTCTATGATACACTTTCAGTTTGGGAAAACCTGATGAACTGCTGCAATTCATTGTGCTTAAATGTGAAAAATGCTGTGATTTGTCTTGGAATGCTTTCCAGGGCATCAGAGAAGTTGAGAAACAGTGACAGGTAATGTCTGGCATTATGATAAACATAGTGGTCAAAACATGGAAAATCATCTGGTAGTCAAAGAGTTCAGAAGAATCTATGTTTGAAACTGATATTGCAAATAAAAATAAATGTTTCTGTAAACTGCACATATCAAGACTGCTGCATAAAAATGATATGAGTCAGTTTCAGCACTTTTGGGATATTTAAGGTAAAACTGTTTATAGCACAGGCCATTGGATAAGTTAAGATAATAGGATTCTAGTGAATTAACATAAAATTCTGTTAGCACATTTATGATACATCGGTTGCATCTTGGCAAGTCTGATTTTATGCCATTATCATAAAGAAATGATGAGCCATGCTACAAATACCTTTTAGGCAGCTCATTCTCTTTGAGAAATCCATGCCAAGAGACATTACGCAGATTCATGGACACAGGAGGCCCAATAACCACAAGGAGTATTTTTACCTGAAACAAACACGGGCAAGAGTAAATGTATGCCAAATCAGATCCCAATGATAATGAACTAATGAACTCACTTATTTCTAAATGATCAATACCTTAAGCATGATCTGAAGCAAAGCTAATGACTTTGCAGTAAATTTTTAGATTACAATCTTATACGTCAAAGTGCCAAGGGGCAATTTGTTTGAACAGTAAATTATTCTACTTTGTGAAATAGATCATATAAGTTTGAATAATTTTCATGATTATAAAAAAAGGTTAAACTTATATACTGCATTTGACATTACAATCTGCCGTAGGCAGGACATTCAATTTCCTATCTTGACTCCAGTAGTATGCACTGACACTACAAATTTAAGCAGATAATTTATATATAGAAATATGAAGGACATGAGGAACTGTTTATAATTAATCACACTAAGAAGAACATTAATCACATTATGATTGCAAGTGGTTGTGAACACATTCATTAATGTGAAATATGGACAAAATAATAAAAGAATGACACTGGAAAATGTAACTTTTACGATATGTATAATTCTGACTATCAGGCATAACTGAATTAGCACTAAGCACTAAGCTCTAATTGTAAAAAGTCGTAAGGGTTTCCTCCCACAAAAAGAATACCAGTTATATTAGATCAGTTCTTTACATCATATATTTATTTCAATCTTGAGAGTTAAGAAATAAATGAAATCAGATGCAGTCATGATCTACTATATATCACTGTGAATGTTAAGAGCTCCCTATAGTTATCCATCACACTGCTCTGTGGAAGTATGTCATACAATACAATGACACAGCCATGAGTGTTCAGTTGACCATTTTGACTGTCAGCGAAATTACTTCCCTTTGCCAAGTACAAGAGATATAACACAAGCATTGGGAAGAAGGAAAAAATCACTTTCCCACTTGTTATGTGAAATATGAGCAACAGAAAATTCCGAAAAATTCATCATATGATGAAAATATCTTTTTCCTGTTGTGATAATTTTTTCATAATTTTTCGCACCATGTTTCAAATAACAAGAATGAAGGTGATTTTTTTCTTCTTTGCATTGACTGCCCTACACCTCTTGTACATGGCAAAGGGAAGTAACCTAGCTGGCTGAAAAAATGGCTCATTGACATTGTTCATTAGTCTCTTGAACAGCTTCACTGAGCTTTATAACTCTAGAGACATCAAAAGTTTTCCTTTGCATATAAGGGAAAAAGTGCTCAGGAGGAAGGTATTAAAACAAAACCATTATCTCTGAGATCACACCAACCTAAATATTACTACTTCAAGTAATGTAGTATGTATTAATCCTAGAAGTGTCAAAGGACCAATCTTGTCCGACTCCCCCTATTTTGGCAAAAACAAAAAAAAATCGGTAATTGTGAAGTGCAGGTCCCCATTTTTAGCTCTGCAGTTTCCGCTGTTTCACCAAATGCACACACCCGCAGTTTATTAACAGATAAGTTGGTAATAAAGTTTCCCATTATCCATAATGATTAGACTAACTATTGATCTGCTTTATTTTATAGATAATTCATACAGTTTGATACAATGAACAAAAACATCCACACCTGATGTTCGGCAGTAAACATGGGGGACTAAACTATACATTAATTACCAAACAGTCATTTAAGTTTGAACTAATTTTCATGCAAGAGTACTCAAATTATATCATATACTAACCTAAAATGTCAGTTTTATTTTTTTGTTTGTTTGTTCATTTTTTTTTAACTAAACAAGTTTTATTACATTTGTCACCATTATCCAGCAGTATTAATTGACAATTATACTATTGGACATAACATCAATCTTACCGGAGCAGTTCCAAGAACAGATTTCAGCTCTGAAGTGGTGAGTAAGTCCCTGAGTAACGCAGGACACTGATTACCCTTCAGGTAATACAACTGGGAATTTAGACAAGCAAATGTACATTGCATAGTAAATAATACTCTGTCTGAAATCAGAAGACAATACATGCTGGTGACATAGTATACAATACTCTGCTTGGGAAGAAAGACAATGAATGTCCAGTAAAATCTCCTATTATAATACTCTGTCTAGAAACAAAGACAATAAATGTTGAAAAGTCAGTTTGTCATAGGTTTGATGCTGTGTGTTTTTGTTCGATTGTGCCTATTGATTTGTGAAGCTCTTTCTCCTTCTATTCATTATAATGCCCAAGGCTAAACCCAATTAAGTTTAGCGAAGGGAAACAGTGGCCTTCCGAAAAGTGCACTTTTGGATAAATATTTTTCTTTTCAGTTTACTGTGGAATCTGAATTATCCTAGTGATGAATCAGAATCTAGCTATTTGTATACCGTATAGAATACAGTTCATTGAAAAAATCAAAGTGGTGTTTTCCTTTAAATATTGTTTATTACTGCAACAGTTCAATGCATTTAATGTTGGATGATGTTTCTACCTAGACAATGCACTTGACAACTTGACTTCTAAACAAAGACCTCTTGTAATATGCTTGCACTAACACTGCATTATGACACTTTTTAAATCTGTGTTCCAATCGAGATCACAGCAGACTTTGTCTTTCAAAATGAGCTATTATTTTTCTCTAATTGTTCTAATTTATCACAGAGTGCCACAGAAATTTCATTTAACAAGTCAGGAATTTCCTCTGAAAAATATTTACACATCACTTCTCCGGTCTATTTCATTTTTAAAAAGATCCCTGACATATTTGCCAAAGTTTCAATCCCTTATTTCTCATGGCTCTGCTAGATCTTGTTACTCAAAAAAAGTGCAGTTACTTTTCATTAACCTAAAGTGATGTTCAACCATTGTAATGCAACAGTGTCAATTTTTATGTCAACAAGCTCATTTATTTTTTATGATATCCTGGGTTGCTGTGCCTCTTTTCTAACTTCTTCTAGAAGCTCAATTCAGTTCAATAATTGAGGTGTCACAATATGTAGTTGACTGCAGATAACTTAGTTTCTGAAACTGATCTATAGATTGACATACGACACAAGGATATTAAAGTGTTTCACCAAATATTCCATAAACGGCTGCTAAAGATAATTTAGTCCAAGATTTTCAAACATTTATTAATCAGAGTAAGAGTCATATAATCTGCCAACTTCGTAATCAAAGGTAACATTCCAAAGTATGTTAAAAATAAGGATAAATTTATCAAACAGTGCACAAAAAAAAAAAAAAAACGCATGCACACATGCATGTACGCACACACGCACACACACACACACACACACACACACACAAAGGCTGGGAGGGGTAGGAGATTCAGTAAATAACCTGTAGCAGAGAATATTTAGTAACAGGACAGGAGCTGGAAATGAGCCTTCCAAATTTGACTGAATTTTTTCAAGGATTTTGCTTTGCAGAGGGAGACCTGACTGAAAAATGGACATATACACTGACAACCAACCCGTGTAAAACACGTTGGTTTCAATGTAACTTAGCAAACTCTTCATGTTTTGCAAAATGCTTAAACACCCTCCTCACACATTTCATTTACATGAATGCTACAAAAACATTTACATCAACATGTATTAAAAAAAGTGCTGACAGTATGGGTTTAGAGACAGCATGCACTAAAGAACACTTGAGACCTAGCACTCATCCAGAAAAATTTAATAAAAGTTGCAAGTCAGAATTTTCATGTTTACTGTAAACTGATTAAAATTAATGTAGGTCTGCATATAACTAGCTTCATTATAACAAACTAAATCTAATGGTTCTTGCATGTACCAATAAATAGCCAAGTAAGCCTATACCAATGTAAGTTGTAATATTTAAAACAATTAAGGATCCTTGAATTGGAGAGACTTGGGACTGCAGCTCTCTTAATCCAGGCCACATATCACAACTTTTGTCAAAACTGAATTCCTCAATAAGGACATGGTATTCTCTCGTGTTTCACAAATTCAGTTTCAGTACTTCTACTTGCACAACATATTTCACTTCTGCAGACAAAAGGGTAAGAACAAATGAGAAGTTTCAAAAGAAACAGAAAGATAATGGTCCATTCAGATGTCCAGCACATAAAATTTAAGATATATTAATTATCATTTCAGATTGGTGTTCTTTCTCATTCCTAGCATTGAATAAGTTAATTTTCACAGAATACTGCCATACTAATGCCATGCAATAACAACATTCTTACCATAGCAGTGGCAGTAGCACTCAAGACAATGACACATTCAAGTATACTCACATTTCTCAGAGCCCTTTCTAAACCTCCACACAATAGCAGGAGAGCAAGCAAATCATCAGCCCCGTTTTGGCTTGTGAGCAAATCAAAACAATGCAAAAACAACTGCAGAAGAAATAAACACAGACAAAGAGAACGTTATGGAAAAAGCTGGAAACGTAAATTTGAGATGGAATAATGGCATCTACATGTATATATTGATGAATTTAGTAGTCTCTTAACAGGTACTGGGTTCTGCTTAAATGGCACATCAGCAAGTTTACGTGAAAATCTTTACATGAAAATCCAATGTTAAAAAAAAAAAATGGCCAAATTCATGGTGGTCAACCTTTTCTTCATCTTAACAATCATGTGAATGCAAGAAATAAACACACTCTCAAAGGACTAGTGGATAGGCCAACTTTATGTCGCTTTAACAATGAATCAACTCTTTGGAAAATCAGAATTATGTTACTTTTCAACTCTGACGCAAAGTCCATATAGCACTTTACTTCAAGCTATTGTTACTATTAGGTGTATAAAAAAAATAAGAATATAATATATTAATATAAACTGACAAAAAGACACATACATGTTATCTACACCAGATCCATTTAAAACACATCTACTTGAAATTTGAAAAAAAAAAAAAGGAACTATTGTCTGTATCGTCCATTTCAAAGGTGGTTAAAAACTAGAGAATAATATTTACAATAAATCACTGTTGATAATACGATAACATGCATATATGGATGAAAGGCTCTTTTGATATGAAAAATACTTTTCCAGCACAGTTGTGGGGAGATGGAGGGAGGAGAGGGGGGAGCGGATGAGAGGGAGGACAATAAGTAATTTCCATTTGCAACATTACTTTCTTATTTTTTCCTAACAATATAAACACATAATAATCAGCTTTAAACTGAGATAATACAGATTTTATGAGGACATACACATTGTGTAAATATATCATTACATACACTTTTATTCTTTGTCCATACAAAATTATCTCCATATAGGTCAGCAAATCCCTGCGATGTGAAGCCTACCAGATGCTCCTCACATTCTTTAAATACTGGTCCTAGTCTGGCAACAGCCTCTGTGAAATACTCTGTCAAAGGCTCTAAACCTGAAAACATGGCACATTTTGTCTGTTATTTATATTAATAAAACTGCCATGAAAATAAATTAAAAGCAGTCTGTCATTTTTTATTTTTTTTTCTATTACTTTCACTGCAATGTGTCCAAATAAATGAACTTTTTTTTACAAATTGAGAAGAATCCAATTAAGATTATGCCATAATCTGGTGAAATTGAGATTTTACTGTTAATATTAATTTAGAAATTCAAATATGAAAAAAAAAAAAAAAATCAATTCAAATGTAAACATTTTCAGAACAAAAAAAAAAAAAAAAAACATGAGAAAAGAAAAAGTACAATAAAGATTTGTGCAAAGAGCATTAAAAATAAAAATAAGAAATAAAGGAAAAAAAAAAATAGAAAAAGTATGAAAAAGTTTAAAACTATAAATCTATTTTAAAAGACAAGCCAGTTTCCAATGTAAAATGCTTGACAAATTCCTAAATTTAAATCCTAAATCAGTCAAAATACCAATTTCTTGAGTCTCCTACAAAAAAATAATCAAACCAGATATTTCAAGTTTCTCTTTAAAACTACATAAGAGTGTTTCCATTAAACATGATATATTCTTAATAACTAAACACCTTGATGGCGACGTTTCATTTTGGCTTAGAGATAGTCTGAGCTAGCATACATAGTGGTACATCTATATTTTCTCACTCTGTCATATTTTACTCTTTTGAATCATTTATTTTGAACACATTTATAAGACTTCAGCTGCATGCTGATCAAGATCTAAGGGATTCACTCAGCATGGTAACTCAAAGCCGATCACTTAATTTGCTGCCCCAGCCAGGCTGACCATGCCACCTTGACCTGCCACGCCTGGCTGCATCTGGGACACACATCATAGTGTGTGCCCTTGGCTCAGTTGTTTCCTTTTTATTTTCTGTGTCCTGATTGAAATGTTATTAAGTCACATTCTGAATACAATCAAATCACTAAAAAGTCAAGGTCAGGAGTTTTATGGAGATATAAATTTTATAATGGAAAGCCCCAGATAAGGCAACACAATGGAAAGTTCAATTATAGGGTTATTTTATCACAGCAAAATCTGAAGAAGGTCAACTATGAAAAGAAATCATTAAAAATATAACTTTTAAGATTCCACATTCTAACCTTCACAGACTGAAATGTTAAAAGTTGATGTAGCACACAAGGTAACCGAAATCTGGCATGAACTTGAGTTAACATCCATAATGACTACAAGTTGCTGATATGGGGTATCGGGTTATTTTCTATTTCCTCTCGAGGGAAAGATGGCCTTGTAGTAACAGTCAGTGAAAAGCCAGTACCAGTTACCAGTCATAGCACATGATTCTATCCTCCATGCCCACACAGTTTCTGTAAATTTTTCCTTATTTATTTTTACTAGGAATGCTGAATGTTAGTAGTGTCTTCCTATTAAGTGGGAAGGTTATCTCTAAGTTTTGTTCAAAACCTCTATCTTTATTTTTTCCTGATACTATGACAGCTTCCATCACTTCTTCTTACGTGGCCAATGTATATTTTGAAACAACTGAAACTGTCTCTCTTACTACTTTTCACTAGAATACATCTCTTTACTGTTAGCAGTTTCCTCATAAAATTTATGGTGCTATCTAACTAGATCTGTCTTAATTATAGATCTACTTCGCAACTAATTGCCTGGCTCTGTGAAAAATTTTAATTTGTGAGCATCGTTTTGTGTAGGGGAACTGGCAGGTTCAAAGCTGCTATCCTCATCCTGTGAAAAATGAGAGGCTGCCCTCTTGTTTTGAAAGTAATTTGCCTTCTCTTTGTAGAGAATATAATTTTCTTCTCTTTATTTGTCTTCCTAGTGCATCATCTGTGTAAGATTAACTGCCTGGGTTAATACTGATTTTACTGTTCTATCATGGTGTTTCATAGCAGGTGAAGACTGGTTGTCCTTAAATAGCTCTTTTTTTTTTTTCTGGTGTGTATAGGTGTAGACATCGGCAACAGTCATATTGCCGGTCCTGTAATCCTCTGGAGTTGGTATCTGCTTTTCTCTCCCTCTGCATTGTTTGTTGTAATGTATGTATACACCCAAAAAATGGATGGAAATTAGTCGCAAATATATGTGAAACATTATTTTTACTCTTTGAGACAGTTTACAGTCCTATCATGATCATTCAGTCTCTGTCAAAAAGAATATATATATGTGCTGTATCTGATGAAGTGTTTGTTAGGAATATCAGTATCAATATTATTAATTCAATATGGTAATAATAAATCTGACATGGAAAACGCATCTGACTGCATTTCCTAGGTTTTACTCATGGTAGTGCAAGTTCAACAGGTTTTTTTTTTTAGACTGGTTCATGGACTTCACTGGAATGATCCATGATAAACTGCAGCAAGGAATATAAACTAGAATTGGACCGTTACACACAACCTCATAAAAAATCATCAAAAAAGGGTTTAAATCACAAAAATTTTAATGGTACCTAAAAGTAAGGGTCAATTGAAAGCAACACAACCAAAATCTGATCTACCATGTCAATCAACTTTCAAATATGAATTTTGAAAACTCCAAAACTAAAATAAAAGCTGTTATTCATGAAAGATTTTCATACACACAGATTTGTGATCTTACCATACTGAAGAAAATTAACAACTGGGGGTTAGAGAGAGCAGAGCTGTTGATTTTGTTTGATATCTTGCACTGGGGGTGTGAAACACTCAAAACCTGAGATCTAGGGTAATAAACTTGAAGAAAATTAGAAAAGCAGCTGGTTAACTGACACTCATGGGGAAGGCCATGACCAGTGGTAGTGCCGGTCCAGTGCACTAAGTGGTCATCTCTGGGGTTAAACTAAGTGATCCACCTTGAAGAGAAACTGGGCAGCCGTATCAGAGGAGATTTCAGAAATTAGGTGCTGGTAAATTTTTTAGCATATTAAGTAATTGCATTGAACTTAGACTATTCAGCTCCCTTCTTGTTTGTGAAAAAAATCATTGCTCTACCTTGAGTTAAGGGAGGGGAAGAGGAGTGGGTATTTTCTAGATCGTTTGTTTGTTTCTCTCATGCATGAGTTTTAAAATTTTCTGTTTATTTTTTTAAAGGAAGTAGTAATCTACCACATCTTAATTCATCTTGCGGCATATCCAAATACTAAACTCTTAAACAATTTTGTTGGGGTTGTTGGGACTCTGGAATATGAAGGAAGCAGTAATAGAGAAGCCGCAGTAGTATTAGTAACTTCGCTAACCACAATATCCACCACTTTTTCTTATATATATTTAGCCTACCTGATACCTAAAGTTGGCCTATCTGGGTAGTGAAGAGGCATGCCCGTTTCAATTTGTACTAGATTCTAGATCTAGAGAGAAATCCTCTGGATCTAGACTTAGATTCTAGATCTTAACCCCAGAAATGCGACGATGGTATTTATACCACAGGTGACTCGCTACTGCATCGTGCGATGGTGGTATTTATATGCATCGGCTTGCTCCTCAGTGATATTTCTTGCCATTCGTTGAGACCTTAGAACAGCTTATCTACCCCAATTTTGTCAAATTAACATTAAATGAAAGGCATGGCTGCAGTTCATTTTACGATCTTTCAACACTCAATACAATGGAATTATTAGTTGGTAAGACTATGAGACAGGCCTTTCTACTCATTGATGAACTCCCGTTAGACGGAAAGGTAGAACAGAAATCATAGGCCACATGGTCTACTCAAGTCCTCTCAAGTACCTTGTAAGTCTATAATCAAACATAAATAATGATGCCGGAGGGGAATACCAAACAGTCTTTGTTATTCCATATTGAATAACAACTAAACAACGCCCACCACATGGCCCACTGAACAAGTTTTGCATTGACCAGCAATCAAACTGTCGAGAGTAAAAGTGAGCTATAATTATGCATGTATGAAAGCTAAAGCAGCCTATGTATCTATTCGTCTACATACCAGATACCTCACTTGTGCTCTCATTCTATGCCATTATTGATCATTGTGCATATTTCTTTGTAGCCACACGAAGTCAAACGCTGGCCCATCTGATCTAAGAATGATTGAAATACACGTGGCCATAGGGGTGATAGCTTACAGTTTACATTGAGATACTATAACATGAACGTCAATATACTCCTTCATATAAAATGGCTTGGTCTATGGAGTTGCACTAGGGTTAAGGTTGAATGTGTAACACTGGATGGTCTGTGTGCAGGAGGTGATAAACTTGACACCCCTATGTAAATGACATGTACTTGTAAGTACAACCCATCTACCAACGACTAGTTTCAAGTATTATGTGTCAAAAAAGGGTGGAATAGGGGAGGGATTTGAGGAAACACATAGTCAGTCAGAGGTCCGATGTAGGTCTACATTGTGCCATTTAGAAGGCTGGGTGAAGTCAATGGTCATATATGTCAAAAACGAAACAAAGCACCATCGTTGGGCGCCCAGATTGGTAGGCGGCAACTCACCATGGAGAGTTCTGAGGGCTTAATGGCTGGTTCGTAGTGTAGAGTTAATTCTAGATCTAGATTTAGATTTAGTCTAATCTAGATTTAGAAGCTAGCTAGACATTAGATCTAGATCTATATGTTGTTACTCACACTCTGGAAGAAGTGCAACTAAGCACTCAGTATTAATGTGTCCGTCTTTTATAGTCTGTAGACTTGCAGGCACATTTCTAGACATATTGTTTGCCTGCAAAGTGTCCTTTTGGCAGAGCTCATTGCTACTGTTGCGGTCGAAGTCGTCTCCTAGATCTAGTTCAGATCTTGCTGCCTCATTGCAACCTACTCTGCAAAGCAAATCTCTGACACCCGGACTGAGTGAGGATTCAAAACCTGTTTCTTGAAGAAGGCGATCCATTACAATAAAGTCGTATGAAACTGAAAAAGAAATGTTAATGCAGTTCACGCAGGGCCTCTTCACAGGGAATGAGGAAATCGAAAGTAATCCATGGGGGCAACATGTCAACAACAAGTTTTCATGACTTCAAATTGAGAGAGTTTCCGGTGATCCAAATATTTACTCCTTGCGGTGATCATAGACATTAAATTTTTCATTTCAATGTTGATGATAAAGTTACGGTTTCGTCTATATTTGCGCCTTTCACCCTCGAGGTGGTCAAGTTGTTTTAAATTCTGAAAGAAAAAAAAAGGCTAGAATACACTGCATTAAATTAAAACAGGAAATAAGAGCTTCAAATTAAGCATTCCAGAAGGCAGTAAATCTAATACAGATTACTAGTTGGACATAATAAAGAGCAAAAGAGGAAAAGAGGAGGAGGGGAATGAGAAGAAGAAGAAGAATTTATTTATCAGTTTATTTATTAATGCCATGCTGTTCCAGGGGTGGTGGATCTACGAAGATTCTCCCTTGATAAAATACATGTAATTAAAATGAATCCAGGTTTAACCTTGGCTTAACCAAGTGAGGGTAGCTTTGGATTTTCAGACGCCTGGTGACTCTAGGATTTTGTTCATCCAGCATGTAACGATTGCCTCGGCGTACAAGGCAGAAGAAACCAACAGAAAGGATAAATGGCCGAGAAGAATGGGAACTATTCCTGCGATAAGATTCAAACTCACAACAATTTCACCAAGAGGCAGACACCTAAACTGAGCTTTTGGCCATAGCCTTCTTTCACCTTACAAACGTTAAAAAAATCTTAGCAGTTGATACACTGGATGAAGAGTAGGTGCAAAGGACAAAAGTGCCAAAATTTCTAAACCCCCTCCCCTCTACCCACCCCTTTTCTTTATGAATAAACTGGGCACGCATTTAAAAGCCGAGATAATCATACTTTCTTAGGCTTGAAAGACTACATGCAATGTACATAATTTTTATTATTTTCTTTTCTTAATGAAAAAAAAAAAATAATAAATGATTAAAATGTCATTTCCATAGTATTGTCGTATTGCTACAACTCTTGCACATATGTT
>JBCAUA010288088.1:0-19684 GCA_038406235.1 Peronia verruculata | reverse complement strand
TGCCCATTATTAATTCCATCCATCCATCCACATCCATCCATCCATCCACCCACCCATCCATCCATCCACCCATCCATCCATCCATCCATCCATCCACCCATCCATCCATCCATTCATCCGTCCACCCACCCATTCATCCATCCGCCCATCTATCCATCGATCCATCCATCCACATCCATCGATCTATCCATCCATCCATTTATCCATCTTTCCATCCATCCATCCATCCATCCATCCATCCATCCATCCATTCATCCATCCATCCATTCATATATTATAGGCTAAAAAGCTGTTCAGCAGGGGCTGCAAAGACAGTGAACAAATTGTGAAAGTATCCCCCAAAGAAGGATGACATGGAATGACATTTGGCACATGGCATCCATGAAACTGGCCTTCAGTATTTTTCCCACATTCGACGTGCTTCTCACAAAAACGAACCTCACGAGATGAAAGAAGGACACCATTGTTTGTTGTTTGTTTGCTTGTGTTGTGTTTAACAACACATCAGCACGATTACGGCTATACTGTGTCAAACACGGTAAGACACGTTTCACGTCAAAAGAACAGATTAAAGAGAGCGGGACAGAAGACCGGAGCAAGGATAGAGAGAGAGAAAGAAGAGACGTTTCCCCTGGAATGTTGAGAATGGCACTCCATGGGAGACACCCCACCGGTGGGGGGCTTACACCGCCTGCAGGTGGGAGCAGAGAACCGACTTATAAACCCCGGGCCCCCACGGGGGAAGAAGGACACCAGCTACGGATGCCCACTGTGTTAGGGGGAAACAGACGTAACAACATGTTCGTCTGTGGTTGCAAAGTCGGTTTGGTCAGTTGAAGATATACCTGGCGACACATCCCTGTGCTTGAGATGCTGGCAAGAACAGTTGCATCGGCACTGACAAAGTCGGAGAGATTTGATGAGACGAGGGAAAAGACATTTGTCCAAGAGTCAATCAATATCTTCACAGCATCCCCGGCAACACCCCAATACGTGGATAACTGGAGGGAGCCGGCGGCTGGGACACACCAGCTGATCTGACAGAATGAAGAGAATATCCCGATTTAAGTGGGGGGGGGGGGGGGTCCTGAAATTGGGTTATTGCTCAAAATATTCGATTTTTGGTTTCTGTTTTCTCTTAAAAGTGCGGTCTCTGCTGAATGTAAAAATGGTATCAAAAAGTTGATATGTCCATTCTAAGGTATCGGGAGGATGGTCAAGCAAAGGTTGACCTGTCCCTCCTCAGCCATCCAGGCTCTTGCTCATTTGGGGCTCTTTATACAGTGATAGATCATCATTTTTTCGCCGGATACGGACAGATTGCGTGGAAGAGACTTGATTATGATCGCCTTCATCAATATCGGGAGCCCTAGTGCCAGGGGTGGACACTGACTGACCAACTGAGGCGCTGAAGACACCAAATTTTAATATTAGTGAAAATGTTCACCTGGACCTCTGAAATAGACTTACCACGGCCTTATGAGGGTGAAATGTGCCGCGTTTCTGCTTTCTCAAAGGGCAATAGTGGATTATCTGTCACAGGAAGGGTAAAAAAGCTCATGGTTTTGACCAAGGAAGACATGCCGGCCATATATAGGCCTCTGTAGACCCTAAAATGACTGCACGGAGGCCCTCCTGCCGATGGGCGTAGGGAAGCAAAAATGGAGGAAAAATGGGAGTAGAGGCGCAGGAGAAGCCAAATAAAGGCATAAAAATCATGGAAAGAGATCTAGTGGGTGAAACAAAGATGTTTTGGAGTTGAAAGTCCGATCCAAAGCAAAAATCGGTTCCGACAAAATTTAGATGTGGAATGGTAAAATATGTACACAAATTACAAGCACATCGGTTGGTAAAGTTCAGAGCCTATCGAAGGTAAAGTTACGCATTGCGTAGCAAACTCCAAGATGGCGGCCGATGCCCTGGCAACCATGAGTGATTTCGTTTTGTTTTTGTTTTTTTCGATTGTTTTCCTCTAATTTGACCATGCAGAATTCGATGGTAATGGTTAAAATCATCTCCCCACAGCGGTTTCCAAAATGACCTCCAACCTCCAGGACCCCCCCCCCCCACCCCACCCTTAATTCGGAGTTCTAGTATGAGGTGAGACCCCACATAACGCTTGGCTCAAGGGTTGCGAAGTCGCACATCCTTGTCGAGCTAACTGTTCCATATGAGACAAACATGGAGCAGCAGCACGAGTTCGATTTGGCCAAGTACCAAGATCTTTCGAGGAGCCGGAATGAAGGCAAACATACTTGCAGTGGAAAGGTGGAGCTACGATGGTTCAACAGTTACTATATTCTCCACTGAAGAAGCTCAACCCATGTGGTCGGAGAATCAGAAACGTCATGAGTAAGCTAGAAACAGTAGCAGAGAACTCTTCCTGTTCGATTTTGAGCAAAACGAATGACATAACTCTGACGCGACTTCTTATGGGACGGTAGACTGAGATCTATCTATATATATATATAAGATAAGTTTATACCGCAAAAACAATGGCACGTGTGTGCAATGGCTAGAACATCTCGGTCAACGACATCTCACCGAAAACAACATAGCACTGAAAGATCCCAGGGCGACAGATACCGGTAGTCAAGACGCTGATGTAGTCCGAGTTCTAGAAGTTGTCAGGGAGTTAAAGGCCGAAATAATCTAAATGAAACATGTCTATTACTCTAAAGGCCAGCCGCCTGTCTCTTTACATGTGGGGAAGTTTTCTACCACCAGATTTAAATTTCAGACTACTGCTACAGTAACATCATAAAAGCTGAAGGTTCTAGATCGGTGGTATTGTATGTTATAATTGTGGCATTCCTTGAACACGATCTGACCAACTTCCGGGATGCAGACAGTTCTGGGAAAGGCCATGACCCGTCACCTTGGTCTCAAAAGTGGAACGGGCATCAGTTCCAGCTGGTAACCTGGTGGCTTTTGTCTTTGTTTGTCTGTTACTCTTCTTTTTCTTCTTCTTCCTACTCCAATCAACCAATCAGATGTTTCATTCCTGTCGACTGTGTCAGATTGCCAGGACAAGACACATTGTGACCAAAGTTCTTTCGGTCAGACAATATTGTCATGTCACAAGCGACAGGTGTTTTTCAGTTGTTAAAATCTGTGACGATAATTGACGTTCATTCCTCACCAACTGGGGATGGCTTCTACAGAACACAAACAGAGAGGCGTCATCCATAACAGTATTAAACTTTCCAACCCCGGCACAATCAGGTTACATTATCAACGGGATATTGTTTGTCAAAGTTCATTTTGTTTCCCAAGTTTGGCAATGAATGTATTCTGCCTTTCCTTCAGTTTTAGTGTATGCGGACTCATCGAGTATGATAGCATACCAGGATTTTTCTATCTCACTGATAAAGTCCAGATTTTAGAATGGACATGAAGCTTGTTACCCAGGACAAAATAATCCCTGGAAGAACCATATGGTTTACAGAAAAAAAAAACGAAACAAACAAACAGACAATTAAACAAACAAACAAACTTTGGAGCTTATTATTTCAGTTGAGTTCCTGAACAAGGCAAAGGAAGAAATCTTGAAGGGAAAAAAAAAGAACCAAAGAGAGAAAGAAACGAGAGAAAGAAAAAAAGAATTTTCTTCACCCCTCCACTGGAAAAATGGTGACCCAAATTATTATATCGTCATCTTTATTTACGACTTTTCACGACTGCCAATGTTATTATGACATATATATGAAGTGAAAGTTGGAGCTTAACTCAGACTTGGACCAACAAGTTACAAAATTTTATAAATGGCTGCTTGAGGAAGATCCTGCGCATCAGATGGTCAGATACCATTCGAAATGTAGTTCTCTGGTAAAGGACAGGACAGAAACCAGTAGACAGAGAGATTATGATAGATCAACGAAGACGGAGGTGGATAGGACGCACCCTACGTCTAGTCTTCTTGGAAACATATTTTGGAGGTCCGTGTGTACGGTACGCACGTTAAAGAGCCCTTGGTTGTTTAAAATTAATGAAAGAGTAGGCTGAGTGCCGCTATCCGGGCAAAATTTCCAAATTTCTATCCACAAAAATTCTTACTTGAATCAGGCAGCTACTTAAAGCAGAGACAATTCTACTGTTTCTGGATTGAAAGGCTTAAGGAAACAAAATGGCGCAGCTTTTGGACGTTATGACAGTTTTAAAGTGAATTTTTGTACCTCTAGCGAACAATGCTCGGATTGACAATTAGATATATGGGATTATCGTTTCAAAAATCGTATATTTCAATCGAATAGTAAGAAGATATAAGATAAAACAAGTCAAGATCAGGCAAATTGAAGTCAGGTAAGGTAAGGCAGGGTAAAATGAAGATGAGGCAAAGGTAAGGTAAGGCTAATGTAAATTAAGGTGGGGTAAGGTAGTATAAGGTAAGGTAAGGTAAAGTAAGGTAAGGTCTGGTAAGGCAAGGCAGGGTACAGTAAGATAAAATAAGGTAGGGTAAGGCAGCGTAAGGTAAGGTAAGGTAAAGTAAGGTTGGGTATGGTAAGATAAGGTAAGGTAAGGTAAGTAAAGTAAGATAAGGTAAGGTAAAGTAAGGTAAAGTAAGGTAAGGTAAGGCAAGGCAAGGCAAGGCAAGGCAAGGCAAGGCAAGGCAAGGCAAGGCAAGGTAAGGTAAGGTAAGGTAAGGTAAGGTAAGAATAACCTTGGATGAAATGGATTGGATGTCAGAGGAATTTTTGTAGAGAAAATCAGTTCATTAACCATGAGGTCATCGTTGATAACACTGACTGTGAATTTCTCTGCAAAGAACAGTTCTAGATGAATAATTTTTTTATTTTTTTTTTACTGAGGCAAAGTGCATTCATTTGCTGCTCCATCAAGGCTGATAACTCAACACAAAGCAGACTGCACATCAGAGTTATTTCCCCTGATTGCCCAACAAACAGGACATTTGCACAGATTTCACTTACACTCCTGTCTTATTCCAGTATTTGCTAAACCTCTGGGCTACGTGCTCTGACGTGTCCTCCCTGTTCAAAGACCACAGGTCACTTTCTGTCAGGGCTTTCTTGTAACCCCGCACAATCAATCTAAATGTGAGAATCAGAGAGAAATGTAACTTAATGTAAGAATTCATGATTTCAAATTACAATAAAGATTTAGTTCCAACTAAACAAGACAAATAAGACACAAACAGATACAATCACAATCAATGTTTCTATATCTCAACACCCACTGTCAAGATTATACAACAAAATTTTTTTTTAACCCAAATCTAAGTCATACATACCAATTATCTTTAATCGCAAGAAACACTGTCAAAATATCTATTACCATCAAATGTCTTACGCCAAGAGAAAATGAATCGGAAGTCGTTCCAGACGATCAGGAGTTACGGCCCTTTTTAACTATTTTCCGACTCAGATACCAAATTTATCTTTTAGAAAAGGTTGATTTTTCATTTTGTGGAAAACAAATAAAACAATTTGTTATCTCATTTGGAAAATAATTAAAAACGCCCTTAACCTGCGATCGCCCGGAATAAATTCCAACTCATTTGTCCTGGGCGTGAGACATATCTGCAACTGTGTGTGAACAGATAATGATAAATACAGTATCTATCATTTCAGTTTTTCTTACTTTTTATAACTCTGTTCTTATCTAGGGGAAGGCTGACTACTATAAAACATTAAAAATAGTACTATAAAGGCTACGAACCCAGATTTTACATCTGGCTACACTTGACATGTTATTCCCCAGCAATAAGTGGATATGATTTCTGCAAACTGAATTAGATGCTAACAGACACTTCTGCAATCTGACGTGATTACCAAAATAGCTTAGATGGCTCCAATATAAAAGCAAATGAAAGGCTTAAATAAAACAGCAGTGTGTAAATTGCCATACAAAAAGTTCAGCAGTAAAAGTGAAATACTGCATAAGCTAAAAACTAAAGACAAAAAGATAAAATACTTGACTATCATGTAAGAAATAATATTCTTACCCAGTGAACCACCAAAAAGTGATACGAGACAAAAAGGATGAACTTTTCTCAGGACATGGTTTCTGTAATCAAACATTTCAAGAAAACTGTCACTCAGTCAAAAGAAAAATGGAGATAGGAAGACTCTCTTAACAATTAGTAATGTCTTTCTCAGCTTTCATATTTACTTTTTCGGGGGTATCTGAATTTTTGTTGTTTTTTTTTTTTTAAATAGAAATGACAGATGCGATAAATTCACAGGGGCTGCAAATCTATTTTCATAATAAATTAATGAGTAAGTCTTTCTCAATAAATCTGAGAATCATGTAAAGGCGACATGGTTTTTTTTTTTTTTTTTCTGATTACACACTAAACTTGAGTTTACAAAAATCTATCAGATACTTCAAACAGATATGAGTCTGACCGTGGTTAATTTTGCTAATTTAACTTGAAAATAAAAAAACTCTAGTCGACACTTAGAGTTACTGCTTCAAAACAGTTATTAACATATACGTCTATTCATCAATCACATGCTTTTTTCCTCTGATTGATGAAATAGTACTACTGTTACAACATGGAAATACTAGAACATCTGTCTAGATATCCTCATAATTTGTTCAGTTTTTCTGAATGCATGTTGCATGAAACAGGCACAAACTCAATATTAACCCTTACCTCTCCTTCTGCTCCATCATCAAACTCTGGCTTGTCGTCCACAAAATTGGACAAAATGGTTGCAAAGAGGATGCATGGATAATGGATAAACAAAGATGGTGGATGTTCTCCCTGGAAAAAAGCAACAGGAGAAAAAAGTTAGATTACAAAGGCAAGTGACAATGAACTTGTTTTCTTCTCTGCTGAAACATACAAAATTTTGGCTCCTTTTTTCCAAACTTTCCAACGTTTATTATAGAGCAGGGATTCCTATTTGACAGTTTTAATTCAATTCGACATTTGAGAACTCTGTCCCTTTCGGCGTGCCAAACAAGACTTTGTCAGATCGGGACATTCGCTTGTGTTCTGCATGTTAGACCTTGATTTTGTACTGTATAGGTGCTGTGCCATCCACCTCCTGCCTGCCCACTAACCGTTTCCACCACGAGGAAGTGCTGTGCAGTGCCACCATCATTAATACACATAAATACAGTGCATGCATTGAGGACATTTTTTATCAAAATAAATCTTTTCACACTCCACCATGACTACCTCTACCAAATACAATGTTTACAGTCACCACAAGCAGCAGCAAGGCTTGTCCATGAACAGGAGGTTTTGATGGTAAACTACCACAAACATCCTCATATATCGCGTCAATTTCACTGCCAAACCACAACTTCATCAACACAAACATCTCCACCATCATCGTTACAAGTAGTTACTGTCTTGTATAAGCGCTAACAATATAGTGATATAAAGCAGGGTATATTTAGTGTTTTTAAACACACAATTAGTCCCATTTGATGCCTTTTATCACTACTAGCACGACAATTGCTATCGTCATCATATACACCATCACTATCACCACTATCATCACCATTATCATCTACGATCTTGTCCAAAGGCAGGAGATTCACCATTCACAGTTTCAGAAGCCTTCACTTCATACATCACGATAATTACCATTATGATTAATACATGTATTATCCCTACCACCACACACTATTACTACTGCCACTATTATTACGTACAATCTCGTCTAAAGAAAAGATTTATTGATGTGACAGAGAATTTACATCCAATTATTTCTTACAATATATTCCTGCTCCCATTGTAATAGTACTATTATCCTTACCATGCCTCGCTAAGTTGTTGATGTAGTGCAGGCTATACACACATCAACTGTACACATGTGCGCTCTTCCATAATCTTGATTACTATTATCAATCCGACTACTACATCATCACCACCACCAACATCGCTATCATCATCATTACTTCCTTCATACGCAGAGATGAGTTGTTGCAGTACATTCCATATAACTAAAAGTCCTCTCAAATTCAAAGCTTGCTATATCCCAGGATACTATCGCTCTTCTTCATAGGCACAAAGTTGAACATGCTACATAGGCCTACCCGATAGTCTACATAACGTCATGACATGCTACATCACAGGGTAACCACCGTCACTCACCATTTTGTCCAAAGGCAGAAAGTTGTTGATATAGAAGAGGGTGTACATCCAGTACTCCACACAGACATCCTCATCTGGAGCCTTGGCTGGCTTGTTGGGTCCACTTCCTACCTGAGGCCACAGGCCAATGTAGATGGCTGCAAACACGATGACTGCTGGAGTCAATCTGGGAACAGGATATTATGATAATGCTATACATAGGAAACAAGAGAGGATTTCTATTTGATAATTTTATGGCTAAAGAACGAAACTCATGATCGTTTAACAAGAGTCTGACTGAGAAGAAGACGAGTTTGTGAACATACCAATAAAAGCAAAATATACTAATTATAATAATATTATGCTAGAGAAAGAAACTAGTGGATTAAGACAAATCTAAAAATCGCATCAGGGTAAGAATAATTACTGAGCTGAAAAAAAAAAGATTAAAAAAAGACATCTACGGATCAAACAACTAGATTTAAGTGAAATAAAGACACAGAATGAGAGACGTGAAGAGAGAGAGAGAGAGAGAAAGACAGAGAATTTTGAGACCATTATTAGATGAAACTAACCCAGTGAAACATACCACAACTCACTGTAGCTCAGGACTGAATTTGCACAGGAAAGAAAATACGTACATAACCTGGTACGGTGATATAAAGATATACAGTAAAATCACTAATGAATTAAAAGGAATGGGCACAAATCTCTCAGAGCAAATCAATTATAGGATTACTTACCGAAAGAATCTGTGCAATATGTAAACTGGATACTTGATCTTCGATACGTGGTCTGCGATGTCTTTGAAAAAATAGCCCACCATGGTGCCACTGACGGAAGGAAAACGTAAAAAAGTTTGACTTAGTGATGTGAGTCGCAGATAGTCGCACAAACTTATATTATGTGTTCTATGCTTGTGAGTTGTAAATATTAAGGCATAGTTTGATCATTATATTTTGTCAGGTCATGTTGCATCATGTTATAATTATCATTGAACTTAAATTTATGTACCTGTAGTTATCTTGCCACTTTGTACATGTTTCTATTGTTAGTACTGCCAGCGTTGTACTATTGCTGTTACAAATAACGTTGATAGTACTATTACCATTACTTGTTTCACTACTACTACTTTTATTACCACTGCTATCACTACTACTTCTTCTACTCCTACCCTTAATACTACTGCTACTACAGCAACAACTACTACTACGTCTATTAGTGCAAAGACAACAGTTGCGATTACGACTGGTACCATTGACTGTATGTGGCTTTCAGTACTCAAGTACCACTTCTACTCAAGTACAATTACGACCACTACTTTTACTATCCAATTACTACTAAATCTTCTACTTCTTCTACTTCTATATTCCATCCACTCTGATGCCAAATATTACAATTGCCACATAATCTGATCAGTAACCAATCTACCCCATGAGTCATGAGGCTTTTTTCATTTTTTTTTTTTTTTTAGAGCAAACAAGCTGTACCTGATAACAAAGAAGGTGTCCACGCTCAAAAATCCATTGGCTAAGATCAGAAACAGCAATTTCTTTCTGTTGACCAGCATGAACTCGGCCACATTGCCTGTTTGATAGATGGATACAACTTGTCGTCATTGTCATTAATACATATTTGACACTGATTACGAAAACCCATACTGTCATAACATACGTAAAGTAGATCCATCATGCACATAATATAAGTATTGTCTAATTTAGAACATTCATCAGCCTATAGCCCGTGAACATAACTTCCTATTTGTTATTTATTTAATTTTTGCCGACCACCTTCTACTTACCCATTTAATAAAAGCATTGTAGTCTATGTGATGTAGCATCAGTAAAAGTTGACTTATGAAGTGTGGAAGAGACCAAAGAAATGACTGAAAATCTCCTTGACCCTGAGCACTTATGTATATCTTCTTACAGACAACCCTAAAGGTTCAGAGCTTTAGAAGCTAACAGGAGTAACCTCTTGTTTTCATCGTGTTTCACCTATCAAAATCTACTGTAACTTCCATCCGTAAACGTCTTTTCTTTAAGTCTTGCATGCTTTATCCTACATATTTTTATGAAAAACGTAAGTGAAACACCCTGCTTGAAGACTGTGTTCCTCTTAAGAATGATGGAAACTAGAAGCTTTGCCAATTTTATTAATCATTTCGGTTCATCCTGTGCTAAGATGTCATAGGATCTTTATGACACTTTATTTTGATCTCATAAAACATTTAAAATATTAGGGGGAAATGTAGTGGACAGTTTAAGGTTACAATGGCGGGGACAGGCATTATTTAGTCTTTTCTGTGCTAAAATAGGTGGATTTTCTTAGCCATAGAAAACCACGTATTTATTTAGTTACCTAACTTGTGTTGTCTTGAATGGCCTTATCCAAGATTTTGAGATTACATTGCAAAAACTCTCCGTTGTAATAGTATTAGTCCTAGCACTTTTAAAGTTAAAAAAAAAAGTGTCATTTGTTAGATGCGATCCCTTGAGCAGCAAAACAGTGGCTTGTCAGGAGATAACAGAGATTTCTTACCTACATCGACCATCCCAATCAGTAGCGTATGGCCCAATACTACCCAACACATACTCATGAAGCGAAGTCCGTGGATACATTTTAATGTGCCAGGTGCCACCTCCGTCTTCATAATTTTAGAACCGTTGGTGAAGACGGAGAAATACTGTAGTGTCTTGGCTAAAGTGGCTGTAAGGAGAGAGGAACATAAAAGCAGTCAAGATTACTATTAGGACAGTGTTGGTGGCTTAGTGGTTGGGTCGTGGGAATCGGGATCAAACGTTCCTGGTTCGAATCTCATCAGATCCTGGTAATTCATCTTTGGTGAAACAATACACACACATTTCTGGAATCGAGCCAGATTTAAAATGGGTATACTGCTGTAAACAAAAGATAGTGTAATTGTCAGGGTGATAAAGATGTGAGTTTCTAACAGCCATTTACACTTTGCTTCCCAGGAAGTTGAAAACGTGTGTGAATATCTCTCTTGATCCGGTCAATGTGATGACACTGTGCAGGGATCAGCAGTGTACATATAATTCTCTCTGTTATTATTTATTATTATCCTTATCATCAACATCGGTCGTCATTCTCTCCAAGTACATAGACCACCGACCAAGAATGCCATCAATCAGCCACATCTTGTCAGACCTTACGATTTCACCTCAGTAGAATCTGCTCACCTTTACATCATTGACCCATACCTCCTGCATGCAATCCGTGGCCAATTCTTCAGTACGACTCAGGGAGGAAACGGCCCATCTCTAAACATCAAGTAATAGCGAGGAAGCTCTGCAACCTTCGTTACTCAAGCCGTGCAAAGAATTGGGTCTCTAATGAAATATCATTACACTACTAGGGCTTCAACAATGTTGTCATTATCGTCTTTATCGTCACACTCTACAACAATATCGACGAAAGCAGCGCAACAACCATTACCACCAACAATAACTACAATCATGAATTGCCCAATTCAACACAAACACCACCAAGGAGTACAGTTATAACTGCATCACCTACACCTGAGGACCCTAGAGCCAAAATGCCTTCAAGTCCTTTTTTAAAGACATCTGGAAAACAGAACCTCTGTGTGTGTGTGTGTATGTGTGTGCATGCGTGCGTGCGTGCGTGTGCGTGCGTGTGTGTGTCCGTGTGTGTGTGTGTGTGTTTAAATCCTGAAATCATATCATGTTAGCTACTCCAATTTTACTCGCTCTGGTATTTGAATGCTTCCATCTTTAATTGCTCGCTGTCAATCTCTTGCCTTATTGATTTGCTTGTTTCACTTGGACTTGCTCGACATGGCCTCAAATTGTATAAAGTTCATGTTAGACACTGTTGACTCCAGGTTCTGAATCTGCTTGATTCTGCAACATTTACCGAATCTAGAAGAAAGTTTTTCGTTTCTTACCTTTACCTTCCTCCCTTTCCCTCCATCCCCCTCCTCCCTCCTCCCCTTTTCAATCCACTCTTCTCCTTTATCTCTCTCTTTCCCAGACCTCAGACTTACTAATTGTAGGCTCCTTGAACAAGATCTCTTCTAGTGATTCGCCGTGACCGTTAGCTTCAGTGTGGCCGTTCCCCACGGGGTGACCCTCTCTCATTCTCTCCCTCTGTAACAGTCTGGCTCTGTCCTCCCCATTTAGCACAACACTCCCGTTGATAATGTGGCCATTAGTCTCAGTTGGCGGCTCGGTCGCTTTCAGTAAAGTGGCACCTACAGGAAATATATGATAAAATGACATTTACTAATATTAGATCGTGACAAACTATTATAAAAAGGATAAAATCATTATGTTCAGATAAGACAGAATGAGATAAAATGATGTCAAACGAGATGAGGCAATATAATCTAAAATGAAAAAAAAAGTAAAAAGAGTATTCAAGCAAACACCCAGAACAGGAGTTCCATCAATGATCCTAGTAAGATGTACACTGAATAATGGGTCAGAGAGAAAGAGAGAGAGAGAGGGGGGCAGAGAAACGGAAGATAAAGAGGTAAAGAGTGGGGGATAAATAATGAGGATAAACAAAGAATAGAAAGATAGATAAGAAAAAAGAAACTTCACCTCAAAGACAGAAGGAAAAGATGAACAAGAAGAGAGAGAGAGAGAGAGAGAGAGAAACACATAAACACACAGAGAGAGAGAGAGAGAGAGAGAGATGAAGAGAAAGTGGGATGGAGTTCCAAAGGGAAGACAAAACCTTCAATTAAGCGAGAACAGTTGATCAAAGACTGAGATAGACCGGGGGACAAACAACCTGACAGACAAAAAAAAAATATAAATAGATAGGTTTAAAGACGTTTAGAAGGCGATAAATAAATAGATATGTAGCATTGATAAGAATATGAAAGCGCCTCGACAGTAACTTAACCCTTTGACTATCAGCATTCTACCCATAAAACTGTGGTCACTTAGCTCAGGAGCTCACAAACCACCAACCGCATTTTTTTGTGTGAAAATAAAACTCTGGTTTTCAATACCGATCTCTTTCACTGAAAAAAAAAAAACGACATTTCGTCTTATCACAAGGAGAGAAAAATAAGATGGCCCTATTAGGCTCTTGGCACCGAAGAGTTAAAGTAAGTTAATAAACATTTCACTCACGCTTGGCTATGAATTCTTCCTTGAGAGCCTGGAGTTTCCATCTAGGCTTTTGGATATAGAAGATGTCGTACAGGGTACAGAAGCCCAGCCAACTCAGGCTGACCACAATGAAGACACTGAAAAATGAAGAGTATGGTAACTTTACAGTATAACATCTAGTGTTGCAAAGTAATAGAATAGGATAAAACTGCCAGTATACACTGACACGAGAAAAAGAGTACATGGCAACTTTACAATAAAACATAAAATGTTGCAAAGTAATAAATAGGATAAGATTAAACAACTAAAATATACTGACCATGTTGAAGACAACAGGAAATGGGCACATGATCATTACATAACAAAAGCTTGTAGTGTTGAAAAGTAATAGGATGAGACGAAACAAGACATAACAGCTAACATACATTGACTACCAGGAAGATATTGAGAAATGAGCACTTAATCGCTATAATGTCTATCGGTAAAATGAAATAAAATAGGATAAGACCATTCTCTACATGATCACTCGTACCTCTCCTTCTCTCTTCCTACCTCTCTCTATCTATATTCTTTGCCACCACCTGCAGGTGGTGAAAGCGCGCCATCGGTGGGATGTTTCCCACGGAATGCCATCCTCGACGTTCCAAAGATGACATCTCTTCTCTCTCTATCTCTCTCTTTCTCTCTCCTTGCTGCTGTCTTCAGTCCCACTCTCTTTCCTCTCTTTTTATTGATTTGTTAATGTATCTTACCGTGTTTAGCACAATATAGCCATGATCATGCTGGTGTACCGTAACCCCAACACAAACAAATAATTCCCCCCCCCCCATCTCTCTCTCTCTCTCTCTCTCTCCCAGTCACTTTCTTTTTCTGTTTCTTTCTACCTTGTTTATTGTTCACCCAAATATCTCACTTTTTACCTTCCCTTCTCAATATACTGTGTGCCTTTCGTGGGTTTTTCCCTTCCTGTCACACTTTCTCTCTATCCTTTACTCACATGACCCCAATAGTCTTGCTTTCCCAGGGAGGATCCTCCTGGCACGTACTTCGCTCTGTCTCAAACTCACCGACATTGGAATGAAAGATCAACGTCTCTACAGCTGGGGATGTATGAAAGATTCACAAGAATGTGAGCAAAACAGTACTGAAATATTGTCTACATCCATAACAGGGAAGCCCAAGGAGGACATAGATTGAGGGTATGAAAGAAACCATGAAGACCCACAACACTCCACTCAGCCAGGTCGTGCAGCTTGCCAGAGACCGAAAGCTCTTTCTCCCCTCGACGTCCTAGACGGTTCAAGAGGATGGATAAAAGAAAACAGAAAGAATTCATAACAAAGATTTTCATAATAATATATACTAGACATGTGGCTTCAATATCATCATCATTGTGTGTCATCTCTTTCGAGGTCGACTTAAAATGATTCGCCATCTCTCTCCATTCTCTACTCTTCTGGTGCATTCCTCCAAGGATAGATTCGTCCTGTCCTTGATGTCATCCGTCCACATTCTCCGCTGTCTTCCTCTCGCTCGCCCGTTTTCCATTCCAGTATATTCTTACAGATGGTGTTATGTTGCTTGATGTGACCAAAATAGTGTTTTTTGTGTTTTTTTTTTTTTTTGTCAGTGGTGTAGGTTTGATTTTTGGCGTCATACGAACATCTCTGTCGGTCTTTCTGTTAGTCCAACTAGTCCCTCCCATACGTCTGAATGTCCACATCCCAAAGGCATCAATATCAAGGACATAATATATAACAACAATATTAACAAATAACATTAGCAATCACAACAACAATGCCGACTGAAAAAAAAGTAACGCGAAAAGGTTGTGACATCAACAAAACATTGAACAACAACAAATTAACAATGTTGATAACATGAAAGACAAAATATCGCCAAAAATGCCCAGAGACATGGAAATCTGCGTATAAACATCATCTTCACAACAACAGTTTTACCATGAGAGACATGTCACCAGTTACATCAACAACGACAAGACTATTAAATAGTGAAGAGTACTACAACAAAAGAAACAACAAGTAGGAGACCACACCAGCGGGGCTACACTAGTACATCAACAACGGTGACAACAGCAGCAACAGTAATGACATGATTAACACTACATTAAAAGACATCAACGACAGCAACAACGCTAACGCTATTAAGGACAACACGCGAATTATCAAAATAAGTCTTAATGACATGAAAACATACATGGCCCTCAGCTGCTAAAACAACAACAACAACGTTAAAATAACGAAAAATAACAGTTACAACAACGACACATTACATGAACACACATGACCCACTTTTATTCATGAGAATATCAGCATCCCTGGCGTCGCAGGAATCCGGCAGACAGATGTCGACACTGAGGCCCAGAAAAATGTGTAAGAATGGCTGAATTGTGAGAGAAAAACAAGAATAGGTCATTCAAGACCTGTTAGAAGTTTTAGAAATTCAGATAGGAAAGGATAAGGTGGGCTAGAATAAGGTAAAATAAGGTATTATGATGAGATATGATAAGATACAGTTTAGCAATTCTCAGAGATAAATTTGTTTCATAACGGATGCTACAAAGTGCTAAGGAACACACGCTCTCATACACACTCACATACACACATGCACGATCAGGCGTACACGGAGTGATAGAGACAACTAAGATAAATCTCTGTTCTGTAATGATTGCTATAGCTCTCATACAGCACCAGCATAGAGTTATAGTTATCTCAACGATCTTTCACAATAACACATTTAACTGTTTAACTGTAGAGCCACATCACTCCAAAATTTAACGCAGTGATAAAATCAAATGAACAGGCGTAATTAAATATCAGATCAAAGTATGGCCTAGTTATCAAACTTCATATCAAATCAACATATACTACGTCAGAATATGACAGCAGTATAAATCAGAATTTTTGTTCGCTTCTTTTTTGTTTCGGTCTTTATTTCAATTTGCGTATTTGTTCTTGTCTCGTAAACCTACGGCAGCATAAGGATGAAGATAGTATCATTTCACACTTTATGTAATAATTAACACGAATCTCAGATTGTATGTTTTGCGCTTCGAATAAACAAGCTATAACATTAGAACTTTCATCATACCTTTTTTTCTAAACTGTTTACTGCGATTAAGACTGAGCAGAGCTTTTAGTGCCTCACAAGCGCTTAACACAATATTCATCATTTACATTGAACTTGTTCTAAAAGCGTCAGATGCTCATTTTGAAACAGTTGGAGAGGATCTCTGCTTCAACACAAATATTATACACAAAGAGTGGACAGAGGCTCTGAAAGATTTAAGATTATCTTCACATGAGATGAAATCGTAAAAATTTTTACAGTATTATATAGAAAGAAATTGTGACGGTTATAACATATCACATGAAACTAAATGGACAGTGTTATTTACATCCCATAAAATACGATGTGAAAATCACTGGAATCCAGAAAATCAGTGAAAATACTATATAAAAATGGTACCCTTTCACCCTGCAGCCAATCTCAAAATTAAGTGTCATAGTCTTAACTACCTCTTATAATTTTTCTTTCATAAAGAGAAAATTTGGACATAGGCTAGGAATAATTGGACAATGAAAACATTTCCCGCTTCTCCCCATCATCCACCCTCTTTTGATCACCAAAAACGGCTAGGCTAACAAAGCTTAATTTTTTTTATGTAATGTCGCGGCAATCGTGCTGAAGTTCAGTTAAAACCAAAATCTATGTCTTGTGATATAACCATTCCTTATTCTAGCACATCCTGTTAAATTTAACAACCTAAATTCCATTGGAACAGAAGGCATCAGCGAGTATCACATTCATAGAATAATAAAAAATCATGCTCACCGTCACCATTATTTTATAAAATAGAAAAAAATGTCCAACCGGCAACTAACTAAACAATTAAAAAAAAAGCAAATAACATATTATATAAACAACTTCATCCTGATCTTGAAAATGAAAGCCAAATTTTCAAGTCAAATTGACTCTCCTTCATGGCAAATTGACTCGTCGTCTTCCATGGTCACCATTATAATTATTTTGTACACATTTTAAGATGGACGGTCTACCAACAACTAACGTAATACACTGTAGGACATTGCACTTACATGTGTGTCATGGAATACATGAAAAAGACTGTCAACCTATAAGTAGCTCAAAACACGATAATAAACAAGACGATTGGGTAAGCCATTTCACTGAAATTGATGAAATAGTTATTTTGAACGCCGCTCGGCTTGGCTCTTTATGACGTATTTATCGCATTCATCATAGTTCTCTATAAATATCTTGAACATTAAAACTTTGACCATTTTCCGGTAACAGACTAAATACATTAAATAAACAAACAATAAATCCAGAAAATTAATAGACTGAAAACTGATTAAATTGATGGAACACCAAATTTGCGAGCCTACCAGAAATTTTACACAAGACACGTGAATATCAACTCAAAGCCTGCAACTGATTCCTAGTCCAAATACGTCAAAAACAAAACAAAAAACTCATAATAATTAATTATCACCAGAAAATGTCTTTATTAAATCATCATTGTTGACACCATGATATGTCATCTAAAAGAGGTAATTGGCCCAATAGTGATGAAGAGTGAAAAGAATTTGACCTATTTGTTAGGACCCTCATGGAATAAACGCTTTGTCTTTCCATTACAAAATTAAAGATTCTTTCTACTTTAGAATAGGAAAAACTGATGATTTAACCTTCCACAGCCCATTGCTGCAAATGTGAAACAACTTAGAAAAAATACAGGCAGTTTATTGCAAACATCAGAGATCCAATCTGAACATAATTGCATTTGATAAAATAAATATAACGAACATAATATCGCCATTTTTGCCCTTTATTTGGCTGGTCTCGTCTTGGCAATGAGAAGTTTTGAAAAAAAATTGATTTTGGTTTCATGGATATGTGACTCACAGTTCTTCGTTGGTTTTCTGGGTTGAAAAGAATGTCAGGATTTCGACAGTGGCCTACAGAATCCCAGAATTTGCACGACGTTGGAATACTGAGTCATTGATGTCTGTTAATGAACCACTATATGCAAATCCAATCTGAGACTTTTCGTAATGGTCATATGACAATGAATCCTACAGGAATACACAGATAATATTAATAACACTAAGACCACCGAGTTGCTGCCCTAAGTTCAAAAATAAGAACATGATATATGTTATAGTTATAGACAATTATCAACAGTAATGGCATGATTAAGGTGCAACAGGTAATTGCTGTTGTTATGGTTATCGTTATAACTGTTATTAAAGTATCGGTTTCGGGACTACTGCCATCAGTATTACTGTGTCCTTATTGTGATTTGAGAGAGGGAAAGAAAGAACGATATTGCAATCTTTGCACTCAGTACTTTCAGGACAGCATTGTTCCTTCCTTGTGTGTCAGTCAAGTTAAAGCAATACTATCTAACAATACATGTAACGGCAATCCATGAACATAGGAAAAAACGCAAGTACATCATCAACACAACACAAACATGACTTCAGTTGTCACAAAAGGCATCCTCACTATCCATTGAAATCCAAGTGACAGAATGTATATTAACTGAGCCCGTCTCAAGTACCCCCCCCCCCCACACCTTTTTTTTGTTTGTTTGTTTGTTTTGTTTTGCTGTTTTGTTTGTTTGTTTTCGTCCTGTATTCTACCTTGGTACCAAATTAAACAAGTGTACAAGTTGTCCTCTCCCCATCCCACCCACCCCCCAAAAAAATATTTAAAAAACAATAATATGAATATATTCGAAGTGTCTTTAATTCCAATATTTTTAAACATGCAATCCAATTACGCATATTACATAGTCGTTAATCTTGTAGCTAATTCAGTGAAATAAACATTAATGCATTTGCTGTTGTTTAAAGAGAGTACATTTGTGAACGGAGGTACGCTTTATGGTGCGACCATTTTTTTTTTCAAGTGTAGCCTATAATTATGTTGACTGGGTAAAAGCAGTCAGACTATGGTTTGTCTCATCAACAAAAAGTGTGATTAATATCTGAAAAGACCGCTGCAAAAAAACGTAGGAAAGGTTTTTTCTTTTTTTTTTTTTTCACATATAAGCAGATGATTAAATTTAATGAGAGAGAGAGATGGAGAGAGAAAGAGAGAGAAAGAGAGAGAAAGGGAAAGAGAGAGAACGACTCCATTGCAATATGATGGTTTTCAGATGAACATGTAAGAAATTGTTTTTATCAATTTTTACCTTTAAATGTTGACAGTGATTTTGTAATGTAGATTTGTGCTTAATTGATTAAGCAATTCTTGAAATGCGGCTTGAGATCTTACATGAGAGACTGGGACAGGACGAAAACAGAAAAAAAGAGAGGGTGAGAGGGACAGAGGGAGACAACTGACAGACAGACAGACAGACAGAGAGTTAGAGAGAAGGCAGAGGAAGAAAAGAGGGAAAGAAAGCGATATAAGAGCAAGGAGAGATAGACAGAGACAGAGAGAGAAAGAGAGAGAGAGAGAGAGAGAGAGAGAGAGA
>JBCAUA010287978.1:0-19686 GCA_038406235.1 Peronia verruculata | reverse complement strand
TATAAAGAATGGTGTACATATGCCTTAAAATGTGTAGCAACTATTCCCTTAAGGATGACCTGCATTTCAGGTGCTCAAAATCAAAATACTATGAGTGCTCAGATTGTGCTGCATTCATCATCACTTACCAGAGCTCTAGATGAGTCGATGTTTTTGATTCTGGAATTTCCTTGGCGAGTTAAAACAGGCACAGCGTAAATCGTTCCCTGGATAACAGGTGTATCAGTCACAAACTTCACCTCTCCAGTGACCTAAAGCAGAGGTGGACGCAAGGACTAAAGTTAGAGGATCATAACGACAAAGATCTGATTTACAGTGGACAGGAGGGTAAGGCAAAATAAGAGTTAGTAAAACAACATCAAAAATAGGTCGTGGATATGGGAAAAACCATGCCAACCAATGCCTTTGTGTAAGGACGCCACAGAAATGATGCTCTGTATGAAAAGCATCTTGAAGATAGAAAGTGTACCATATGTGTGCACCTCCTCTCTACACCCTACCCCACCCTCTTCTTTTCCCCAGAAAGTACCAATAAGTGAAGAACCTTCCCCAAGCATAGGATGTATCGTGAAAAGGCATCTCCTATTTCATTCCCAGTCTTATTTTAAAAACATTACAAAATCATGTTTATGGGACTCCGGGATCTCTTGCTATTGATTGTAATCACCAGCGAAAGTCTGGAGATGGGTGTGAAGTTTAATATCAGCACATAGTATGCCTTTTGTCACCCATTTGCCACCTTTTTTTTTATTGTTGTTGACCTGGGGTTTTTAAAGTAAAACTGAGTGTCATGAAGCTGAAAAGTTTATGTTGTCATGTGAAACAGAGTTGGAAATCTGCCTTTTAATCTTAACATCCTGTCATTTGTAATGGACATAATATCAGATTATTGTCCTTCTTTAGCATTGCTCTGTGCTGTTTTGGATAAGACCTAGAAAGTTTGGGGGATGTTTTTTGGACATGGTTCTGGTCATACTGTTAATTGTGGAGCAGGGATGTTCAGATGGTTTGTATATCGGGATAACTCCACAAAGGCACGGAGAACTCTAACGGGAGCAGTTTGATCTACCATCCCACCAAACACTGACTGTCGCTTAGACGTTCAGGCGTATAGGCAAATACTAGCGTAATCATTGATTTACGACATAGAGTTTGAGATTCAGAAGATCTGTCTTTAACAGATGGCTGAAATAATGCAATGGCGAGATTACCAGATTGCGTGCCGTCACTTTCATCAGCGGTTTGGTCACTGGGTAGATGTTGGGGTCAGATGTCCCGTAGTCCTGAGTGCCAGACATCACTGAACGCTGAAGGGTTTGACCTCCAGTTACGTAACGCTGGCTGCATAGCTGCTCACAGACACCCAACACAAACTGAAAGACACATTGTGAGAGTTAAAAATACATGTCAAAACAAACAAACTAACATGCAAATATTTATACTGGTTTCGGTTACGGTGCATATAAGCTTTTCGACCTCCTCCGGGATGGTTATCTAGGCATATATTGGTACAAAACATTTTAATATGTTTTGGAGACACTGAACGTATCAAGAAAACAGCCCATTATACAGAAATTAGTTAGAAATAATAAAAACAGATAAAATAATACAATTCTTTTCACCCAGGACAATGCGTAATCGCCACCTAATCGCTACATTAAATATGAATATAATAAAACAATTCACAAGAAAGATGCCTCAGAAAAAAAAAACATTTAGCACATCTTTTTTGGATCACAGCTCTACATTTCTTACTTGAAGGTATCTAGCGTTCTGTGACAGCATTCTGGAGGAGGAGACTTTAAACCACAAACACGAAAATGAAAGACAATATTGGAGAGATTTGAAGAAAAATAACCCGAAATATATACTTGCCAACTACCAGAAGAAGACAGTTGGGTAAGATGATAAACCAGTGGAAGAATTAGATGTTGGAAATGTTGGATTATGACCATAATATAGCTATGATAGTGCCATTTTATGAGAGAGGACCATTGCTAATTTTCTGAATGTGACCTAGTGTTGGCTTCTTTAATATTGACCTTGGAGACGTCTCTCTGTGTACTGATTTCCCTCATAACATTAATATACTAATGTGTAAGTTGCCTTCCACTTACGATTGTTTCAAGAGTAAAATGTCACAAAATATGAGATCAAAACTTCTGTATTTATGTTATTCCATAATTTATTTATTTTCATCCTGTGAATATCTAGCCCACACATACTACATCTTCATTTAGTCTCATTTCGTGCTAGTACAGCTTTTCCTCGGCTCATAAAATTTTGATATTAAGACTTATGGACATCATGAAATTACTGGTTAAAGTGTGTGGATTTAGTTCAATTTTCCAAATTTTGGATCCTCTGACTCACTCATTACAGTTGCATCTTGTTTATTTTGAAGAAATGCAATTGTTTGTGTCTGAATTCAGACAGTATTGATTCTCTACATTAACCTTGTCATAAGGTTTAGTTTTCAGTCTTCAAAGAAAGGAAAATGCGTATGAAGCAATGAAAATATCAGAATGATCACTCTTTAATGTCTCATACCTTATAGAAGTGTCCCAAAATGAGGGACTTTCTAAAACCACCGGCTGATGACAATGGATTGTTGGTTGTGTCCGGCAATATCTCGTTGGCCAAAGTGTTTAAGGCACCTGGAAATAAGGATAAAAATGCCGAATACTTTCATTCAACGTTTAACTCATCCACTGCTCCCTTCATCATAAATATAATCTTCTGACGGCTTTTTTTCCTACGGTTATCTTCATTTTTTCTTATAGGTCGACTATGAGAACAGAATGTCACAATTTTCTTTTTGTGATAGACAATAGAAAGATTATGGAAAGACTACATCGTATCTCAGGAGAAAGACACAAAAGCAGGCGTTTAACACAATCGCTGAAACAAAATAAGTTTATTATTGTCAAGATGCTTATAGTCCAGCCAGCCAGGGTGCTACATATTTAGAGAGGGTCCAGATGTCACTCTATAATTATATGCTGGTGATATGAACTCAAACACACTGTATTTTTATTCAATCGCTGTTTTGAGATATGGATTGACCATTTGCCAGATTGAATGATAATTGTTTCATTCATCCCAATACCTGCTGATGTTTCTTTACTAACTTTTCTCTTTTTTTTTCCAGGGATAATGCATGCCATTTTCAAGCATGTCAAGTACATTGATGAGGTAACGCCTGAATTACCCCCTTCATGCCATGCGTGCAGTAGTGTTGATAATGTCTGTGCAGTTTCAATATCGGCTATAAATAAATGTAATGCATCATGACGGGTCTGTCCACAAGGTACATTTTGAGCAAATTGAGTTACTGAAACACTGTGAAAGAGCGATCTCTCAACTATTCTTTGACACCAGTTTCATTGCTCAATGTCGTTATTTGACGGAGTTATAAACATCTAAAGCATCTGCACGCGGTTGTCAAAAGAAATAAAAATTCTGAGAAATTTGCTTTCAAAGTTTTGTGTTATATCACCTTTCACTTTTAAGAGTGATTTTTACCTACTTTTCAAGTTTAATTCCATGTTTTGATATGTTTTCATGATGCGGTGATGCTTAAAGAGTAAGTCGGTGCAAAAATTCACAATTTGACCGTTTGACACCCCCCCCCCCTTCCTTTGATCTTTCTGCCCCATTTACTCTAAACCACCCGGTGTACCTTGTTGACCAAACCGTCGTGATGAGTCGCAAAGATTCACATTTTGACCATGCTATTTTCCAGAGGGGAATAAGAAGGTGATCCACGTGTGGCAATACATACCGCAAGACAGACACCACAAAAATAACAATAGAGAAACTAAGTAGCTTACCTTGCAAAACCGATGGGTCAGTGAGCCTTTTGTTTATCAGATAATTTTCCGTATCTGTGGCATGAATCTGGATTTAGGAGAAAGATAGAAGTTAAAAAAAAGACCGCTAAATTTGATGATAGATTCTTGCTTATAGTAAGGCGGTTTCATTTAGTATGACACATGAAAAAGGGAAAAGACACAATAGCAAACTTTTCTCATGATCAACACGCGATAACGAAACAATTATAATGGTAAACATTATGACTTTCATGTTTAATTATGATTTTTTTTTCTTTTAACACACAGAAGGTAAGTTAAAAACATTTTCTGGAACTTTAACTTCATTCTATCTGTGAGGCAGAAAAAGTGAATGGCTATTATTGTAGATCCCAAATGCATCGAAACAAAAGACCCTTTAAGTAAACAAAACAAAATTTAAATTAAACCATGAGAACAGCAGTAACTACTTCTATCACTGACCATCTGGGCACTGATCCCTTGTACCACAATGGAAGGCTTTCCCTTGATCAGGACATTGCTCGTGCTTTTGTCCAGTGTGAAGTTGAATCCACTGCTAACATAGGCTTTGCTTTGCTGCAGAAAATAGGTTTGAACAAGCATTTGTCATTAAGTTTTAAAGTGCCACGTAACCAGTCCTGTGAACGATTTGCTCCATGCTTTGCTCTCAAATTTCTCACCAAATGAATGACAGTGTAGTGCCTTGGCACACGTAATACATCTATTGGTAGCACAAACTGCCATTAATCATGCATAAAATAGCTCTCCATTGAAACCTTGACACATCTCCACACCTTACAGACACATTACGTTTAGTATAATACTCAGTCGTAAACTATATTTAGATATGGGTATGGGATAATATTGTGAAGCTTTCACTGGTGAACTTAGAACTTTAACACACAGAAGAAAAAACATCTTCAACCTTTTTTTTTTTTTTTAGATTCACTCAAGATGTTTTTGTACTCTTTTATATAAGGAATAATAAACCGGATTTTTCGCCACCAGTAGAAGTTGAAAGGAGGTATATCCATTGTAGGATAATCTGAAACGTCCTATTTGTTCTTCGCGCAAAAGTAAAGAAAGGCTAGTAGATTATGGTGAATGATTATGACAGCTATGATTACATGAGGACTGCTGTCATTAGAATGGTGATGTTGAAAATATCGTGATTGATACTGCCAATAATTTTGATTTTTGTGGCTGTATGTAGCTGCTATTGTTATTGCAATGATCATTGCGTCTTTTCTTACCTGAAGTCGTTGCGATGTCTTGAATGTGCGCACACTGACCTCACTAGGGTTAAGCCTGGGCAGGTGCATGCTGAGGATAACTTTGCCGTGCATGTTCAGGCTCAGGAACTCCGAGATTGAGTGCTGTTTGCTACACCCGTTCCACTCAGCTGGGGAAAAGGTACCAAACGAAAGAGAAGATACTCAGGAGGAAAGCACAGAGAACAAATCTTCAAGTACACATTGAAAAGGGATGGCAACGAAGTGCCAGTGTGTAAAAAAAAAAAAATGTTCCTAAATTTAACTGGACTGGGAGAATGGTTTGCCAGAAACCCTGTTCTCCTCGGAAGAATTCAAAATTCCGGACCATGCACCGAAGAATCTTCGCCACCGATCATGCCACGGACGAGAAATTGTTCCTCAAAAAGGAGTCATTGATTTGTTTAAGTCCCTTTTGAAACCCCTCCCTAGTAAAATCAGCGACTGTATTGCATACAGATGTTCAGTTGTGCTTCTTAGTTAAATGGAAGTAACTAGTCCTGCCAAAGTATATTCATACAAACTACGCTAATCGCTAATCTGTATGAAGATTCAAAGCCAAACTCCGCAGGTTGGAAGGAAAGTACATTATATAATCCAACCCATTTCCAGTTTGTGTTCTGTAGCCACCATTGTTCTTCCGACCACTCCAACATTTAGTTGACCAGTTGGCCGGGACTCAGACTCAAACCAATAGGTCTTGAAAACAATATCCTTATCAATTTCTGTTGTTTCGAGCAACTGATGCATCCTACATACAATCAAACGAGCTTCGGAAAACTCGCAACCCAAATAATAAACATTGAGGAAAACCAAAGTAAACAAACAATAAGCTGAAATATAAGCGTGAAATATCAAGTGTGACAATAATTATTTTGGATCGAAGTGAACCTACATCAGGGTATATAGCAAAGAAAAGCATAATAATAATATCTAAATGCCAATTCAGTTCTGCTGTATATAACGCAAACTTACAAGAATGTGTTTTTCATGGACCAAAGGAATATTTCTATCCCTCTATAATGGCTTATATTATAGTAATTTAAGAGTTACGTATAAATTTGAAACAGTCACTTCCCGGAACTGGACATTTTTTCATGTCATCTATCTTTCTGTCTGTCTATCTCTTTGTTTCTCTGCCTACCTGCCTAATGTCTATGCTTACCTGTCTGCCTGTCTATCTGTCTGTCTGATTGTCATCAGTATTTGGCATTATCATAATTATCACTGTCATTATTCCAAGAAGGGAAAATCAGTATTATTTATATAGGCCTACTTTAAAGATCCAACTCCACACGACCAAGGAATCTAATTCTGATATGACAGTAATACTGCCATGAGGAGATATTATACTGAAAATACCCCGTAATGATAAAGATACTTTGCATTCTCCTGAACAAGCTCTCCAGAGGAAACTGTCTCCGATTAGTTCACACATACCAATGGTCAGTGTTGCTCCTGCCGTCTCCAAAATGACAAGTACATCTGAGGGAAAGTCTTTGTGCAGATGCTTCAGCATCAGGTTCCCTGCCCAGGAACCAAGCTGAAATAATATACAGGGTAAGGCAGCTACAACTGGGATGAAAATATCCAGAGAGATAGAAGTTAAAGAATGTATTGGGTAGAGGTGTGGACAATAAAATTAATTCAGAGCAGAAAACTGATAAAAAGAATAGATAAATATACAAAACTAATTTAGGGCGAAGTAAGAAGACAAAGAAGAGCAACCCGTCGCAAAATGGCTGAACAAATATTTCGAGGAAATCTACCAAAAAAACAAACAAATAAACAAACAAACAAAAACAAAACACACGCACACATACGTACAACCATTAAAAAACACAAACAAACAAATAGGCTTCCACAAAGAGGAACTGAAGCCTCCAGAACAAACTATAGTAGCTAAGTCACATTTCGCAAATTATTTTGAGCCAAATTCCAGAATACCCAAAGCCTGTGAGAGATTAACAACCAAAATTTTAATCTCGCAATAAATTCTCGTAGAACAGATTTGAGTACTTTTCATCTCAGAATTTTTAACTGCTTGCCGACTATTTTTTTTTTTTTTTTAAATGCTTTTATCTCAAGTATTCTTTTTTCTGTTTGTTTGTTTGTTTGTTTGTTTGTTTTGTTTTCCTTTATATTATCTCTTTAATGGTACACCATTTCAGAAATACAAATGACTCGTTTGTAAATGTTCACACTGATTATGAGACAATACACATGGGGGTTGGAGGAGGAAGAAGGGGAGAGCATTTCAATGTGTCGTAACATTCAACATCTCCCTGAGATCACGTGATGTTCCACCCATTGGCTGATCGCTCAGTTGATCACGAGGAGCAGAGTGAGCGCAGTCAGTTTACTCACGACCTCTCTGAGGGACACGGACAAGCAGCGCTGAGCGAGGCAGTGCATCATTCTCAAGACCATGTGGTAGGCTAGTAATTAGGAATCTTGGTAGTCTCAATATCAAAATGTTTTCTTTAATAATATATTGAGAAATTCAGAGAACAATAACAGTATAACAGTTGCATTCTTTCCCCTTCTTCTGAGAAACTGCCGATCACAAAGATGATGGAATGCATGGCCCACGTGGGTGGTGACGCCATCTTAAAAATCCCTAATGTCTTTTCCGTCAGTTAAATATTGGAAGTTCATTTCAAGAGAATTTTTGTTTGCCTTGGCCCGGATCCGTCACTCTACCAAATACACTAGTTTTGTTTGTTTCTTTGTTTGTTTTTGAAACGGTCTGTGCGAGGGATCGACGACAATTCGACCCACGTGGTTTGTTGCACCATCTTTAAAATGAGTAGAATCCCTTATGGCCTCCCTAAATGTTTCAAAAAATGACAAGCTTTAAGACTGAACAATTCCGGACCAACGGACGACACATTATGAGGTATTTCGAGATCGGTCACATGACCGAGGCATCATCGCTCACATGTGGCTTTGTTTATATGATGTGACAGGTCTGAAAGCTCATCATTGGTCAAGATTTGCCTGCCATGCGCAGAGCAAGTAAACAAATCAGCGTGTGAGCGAAAATCCTCGGTCATGTGATTTTTCTCGAAATACCTCATTGGGCAGTTGATCAGCCAAAAATAGGAAAGTCGGGGACAACCAAAAAGTTAGAATTCCAACTCAAGTCAGAAGTTTGACATCCCTGACAGTATGACATAACAATAGGTAGGCCTAATAATAGCTCCACAGGCCAAACACGCCTGACACTAGTGACAGCGAGATGCTTGGTTTCGGTACATGTAATACACACGCTTGCTCTTTCTCAGCTCATTGTTTCTGTCTTCAACTGGATCTAGCTCAAGGCTAGTGAAACACACACCAATGAATGTCAATTTTCACTGAAACAGTGCGATCTTACCGACCAACAAGCTAGATCTACACTGTAGTTTGTAGATCTACAATTTGCATTTTTTAGATCTAACTCAGATCCCTTTAACCCTTTTGTGTTTAAAACTGACAGAAACCGACACACCCGAGATCGCCGCCTAATGTTTAGAGTGACAGAAACCGACACTCGGCCCACATCACTTTACTGTTCAGACCGACACAGGAGACACCCCTTTTTTGGTGGGCTGTCACTGATTGATAAAATGACGTTCGTAATCTAGTAATAGAAAGGAACCTCACAGACGAATCAAATGAGGTTTCCATGATACTTAGGGTGTGTTAGCGCTTGGTCAGCGGCATGAGACCATTCCTTCTGCCTCATCGATCACCACTGTGCTCTCGCTGTCTCGTTCACTCAATTTTGAACTCATTTTCTAAAGTTTAAGAAAGTGTGTAATTAGGAATCAGGCGTTGATACTGGATTAGATCAAGATTTGGATGACTGGCAAAATGCCAAGAAATCTTATCATGTGCATATTAAGATCTATCTTGAAGTGAGATGCAATCTAGATCTAGCCTAGATCTAGACACGGATCAGCTTTCGATCGAGATGTAGAGTCAAGATCTAGATCTAAGTCATATGCGTTGAGTACGAATGCATAGTCAAGCAGAAACTTATTAGATAAAAATGAAATTTGTTTATTCCTACTATTTTACTCTTCAAAAGCTTATAATATTATTTTAATATCATTTTCTTCTTTCTTTTCTCTCTCTCTCTCTCTTTCTGTTTCTTTATGTATTGCATTGATTATTAAAATAGATCGTTCATAATAATAACAACGGATACAGTAGATAGGCAAATCATTTATTCTTCATCTAAATTTAACAAATGGGGTGCAATGCTTGAAAAACTAATCCACTATGATTGTTTCTCTGCCACTGAACTTCAGCCGACCGGAGGTCAGAAAAATCTGAATACATCAGAAAAATTTGAACACACGGGGCTGCCACAGTGCGCAGGAACTTGAACACACGAGGGTGGGCTGCCGCTGATTAAGGTGTACATGAAAGGGTTAAGGTACATACCTTTTGTATTACATCTTGAAGAATGTGATATTCCCTGAGAAGCAGTATCTTTGTTTGTGGATTTGAAGTAAATCCCTCAAACTGTAGGAAAATATAAGGCTGGGCAAAATATGTTCTCCTGTCATAGAACTTAAACAGCTGCTTGGCTAAATTTTAAAAAAAATATAAAAAGTTCAGCAAATATCATTTGATACCTTGATCAGAAAGAGCACCTGTAAAAGCAACACGACCTTTAATTTAAGAAGGCAGTTTTATGTATAAGTATGGAAAAGTTACCTTATCAACTCTCTGAACAGCCTCAAGGAATGTATTTGAATCTAGCTCTCTCACCCACACTTGATCTGGTTTCTTATCATTTAGCTGCACAAAACTGTGGGATTGTTTGTGTCTCTTGAGTTTTCCATGTTCAAAATCCAGAATGAAAGACACTAGCAGGAGATAAATTGAAAAAACAGAGCATGTTCAAACACTTTCACAATATATGAACAAACAATGAACAGTAATTCATGTGCCGGACATTGTCCAGCTTTACTGCCGTCATTTTTAAAAATACAGCATGTGCAGTGCATTGGTAACTTCATATCACTCACTCATCCCTTGACTTCCATAGATGTCGTTGGGACACCTGTGAAGACGTGTCCACCACTTCCCTGCATCTTTCACTACAAACTGCAAATACTGTACACTTAAAAATGACGGCAGTTTAGAGAACTGGTTTAGTACTATGAAAGTAAGGGTTTTTCACATCACAAGAGATGAAATCTGAAACATCATAACAAAAAAAAAGGAAACAAAACTTTCTATGAAGTATTCATCACTCTTGATACAAGATTGCTTAAATCTGTCCACCGCTACTCATAAATGAAATAAAACTACTGAAAAAGATGGAAACAGTCTCAGAACAAAGGCTATAATTCTTGAAAATGAGGTACTCCTATATAGCATCCATATCAACAAGTCTAAAAATATAAACAATATATATGTAAAACTCACTTGTGTTGCTCAATGTGAATGATCCTTTCATTATGTAATGCTCTTCATTCTGAAAAATTTAGAGATTACAAAAAGAAAATTTTATTGCATCGGTTCCACTGGCTTCAAACCTACTGAAAACAAAACTCTCAATGAGTATAAAGAAATTACCATCAGTATTTTTTTTTTTGAAGTCCTACTGGTTATTGAATTTACAGTTGGTTATTTTTAATCTTACCAATCATTCATATTACTCCAATTCCAAACACATTAATTGTTCCGTACTCTGATTTTTTTAATAGTTCTACAATGTGATTTTAGACATTTTTTTCCCTCCAAAAACATACCTGTGTGTCCATCTGGCAAAAAAAAACAAAACAACATAAATCTTAATGAACACTCTCTGGAAACATGGCCTCAAAGATTCATTGGCATTTCTGTCTTCATTCCTATTGTAATAATTCACTGGAAGAGTCAGACTGCAAACAAGATTTATTTTTATTGCTTACCTCTTTGTCAAATAGGACAGCAGAGGGTCCATTGGAAATAGCAGATACGTTTACTCCTAAGGCATCTGCAAACATCCAGTGGTTCCTGGAGTCCATTGCATAGAAATTCAGTGATTTGTTGCTAGAGCAGCCAATCTGTGCTAGCTGCTCTGTGGTTTGAGGCAGATCTGTGCCACTTCCAAAATCTGAGCTGCCCTGTGTGTGAGACTGCAGACCTTGGTGTCTTTCTACCCAAAGTCTATCACACAGACGCCGTGGTAGATTCTCTAAATGGTGTCTCACATAGCGGTCTGTTGAACGCCTGCTTAGACTACTTGCACTAAAATTTTGACTGAAAAAATAGGTGTCCTCATCTAATGATCTCAAAGTGTCCAGCCAGTTATGGCTCAAAGGATTTCTCTCTAGTGATGCTCTGTCCAAGTCTGTCTTATTTTTAAGATGGCAACATACACTGAACTTCTCCACCAATCCATAATCAAGGACAAAATTGCTGCAGCTTAGGGGAAAAGGATGATTCTTCTCTAGGGCTAATACCAAATGGTCTGAGAGAACATCACATTTATTTTTGTTTTCTTTACAAATGTTACAGATTTTACTGTTGACCTGGAGAAGAAAAAGTCAGAAATAACATAGGTTAAGGAATAGCTGGGCAATAAATGCAATTATATCTAGTAACAATGCAGAAATTATAGTGGTACATGAAACCTCATTGCTCTTTGACTCCAGTATACTGACATGAATGACATATAACCATTCATGATATTTGTCAGGCACTGGGTCTTTTTTATTCAATGTCTGGCATATATTTGAAGTATGTACAGTCTGAAACGGTTATTAAGAAAACGCTTAAAATGAAACTTGCGTCATAAAGAAAGAATCTTTGAGAACATTTTTTGCTATGTAATTTATTATGCTTAATAAGAAATAAAACTATGGGCTGATATGAAACTACCCTTGTAACGAATGGTTTTCGTTTCCCCAATCGCATGTTTCTTTCACATTAAGCATAACCAAGAGTAAGCTCAAGCACAGCGCACCAGTTTCCTCTATGAATGAAATTGTTTGTGATCGCGTCAAGTAACAGTGCCCACATTGTGATGTACTGCCCAGCATTATGACACACCAAGAAAGATAAGGTCTGTGGCGCAGACGTGTAGAAATCATGCACCTACCCTCCCCCATTTCACACCTCATCCGTCATCCAACTGAGTCTGATGTACTGTGAGAGGGTGTTGCCTATTACTTCCATGGCTTGTGTGAGGCTATTACAATTTCGTTGTTAGTTAGAGCCACACAACCACAGTATCAGAGAATGGATTGGACTTGTCGTTTCAGTCATATACTATACACATTTCCACTTGCGAGCATTCTCTTATCGTTATTTTTCAGGACAATGAATATGTACTACTAGGTCTAGTTCAACTGTCTCAATAAGACAATGTTTCCTAGTTTTATTGATTTTATACATAAGGGTAGCGGTACTGTCATATGGTTCTCCAACTGGGGGGTTGATTCCTCAATTAAACTTTTGTCTAAGGGTGGCGTTCCCTGTTTCAATTTCGCCTATTCTGATGTAACAAAATAGTGATAGAATGAAATGATTCCCATTCCCCGGGAGTTTTGTTTTAACCATTTTAGAGTGTAAATGTGAATCATAAATCTATGACAGTATGACAAATATTTTTAAAAACATCTATTGTATATAAATTACGAATTTAAAAGTTGAATTGTGTAGAAGTATCATCTTCCTTACAGTTGAACAATCATTTCTCATCTAGACTTACATCTAAACTTTGAACAACTGCAGAAATACAGCATGACAAGGACCTATGAGTCAAATACTGGGACTGTCTCATGTGGGCACACATCTGATTGATTGTTTGATGTCTTTTAATATTTCTGGCCATTATCCTGGACCATGCAGACGTTACATCCTGCAATAATGGGCCGATCATGCACTTTCTGTAGTGAAAGACTGCATCTTTGAGCTGTTGAAGAAATATTTACAACCTGGTTTGATTCCTGTCTCATTTTTATGCAACCAGAATACATTATTGTTTAATTTTAAAGCTGAATTCTGATAGGAAAACTTGACCTCATTTTAAAAGCGAGAATACAAGTCTGACACATAAATAGATTGTATAATCTATGAATATGATCTATTTTGTATCAAAAGAAAGTCCATTGTTCAACTATAAGTCAGTTCATGGATCTCTATGACAATAATAAAGAGCAACTTGAAAAAAAAAAAAAAATGTATCTTCTGGTTGTGCAAACATTCACTATTTACATCATAACATATGAGTTTATACAAATTATAACTTTGCGTTCCAATATCTAGGCTTTATCTTAAATAAAAAGCAAAATAGTAAAAAGGACACTCACTGACCCCTTGAAAAAGAGAGCCTCTATATATATCTTTTTTGTAAAACAAATACACATTTTCGCCTTAACTAACCCGCCTCTCACCACGCATAGACCAGACTCTGTTTGAAACAATGGATTCTCAGCATGAAACATGATGAAAGCTGGTCCCTTTAATATTTCTCTTGACAACTGAAGACTCTTTACACCCTCCGGAGAAAGTCTCTTTACCATTGCCTAACGATAAAAAAAACAACAACAATAAACAAAACAGCAACAGGAGCTCTGTTACAAAAGTTAAAGTATTCCAATGCTTGCAAATAAAAAGCCTATTATTTATATGACAATTACTTAGAAAAAAAACAACAACAAAAAATGGAGAAAAATAAGAAACTCATGTGCACTTCTGCTTTGAAAACTAATTCAAATATTCTGTGGTTATATACTCTTTCAATGGCATGATCAGGCAGTTGTCATGGTTTGGTATCAGGTGTCATGAAGTCCATGTATTATCATTAAAGCTTGCATATTCCATTGCGATTTGAAGACTGCTTTATATCTGACTGAAATAACAAAAAAATTTTCTGTTGATCTGAACACACACACAATTTATTCACTTACACCTTGACACACATAAGAGCTTACATACTTACAAAAAAGGAAGGTGAAAAATGAAAACAATGACAAAATTAAAAAAAAAAAGTGAGAGGTCTAATTGTTTCTTATGTGATGACTGAAAGCACACATGAAAAAATACACATTTTACCCTCATTGAGCCATTTCATTTCCTTCCCATTCTAGACAAATTATAAATGTAAACTGAGAAGTTCTGAATGTAATAATCTCATTTTGTTTTGTTTTTTTTTGTTCATTTGTTTTCGGTTGGTTAGAAAATAGGAGATTGAAAGCATAACACTTCAATAAATGTGATCTTTTCTGTTAAGTAACCTGAAGTGAAAAACAACAAAATTAATATTCAAATGTCTCACTCTGAGGTAACCATAGGGTCATGCTTTGCAATATATACATATGTACACACATAATACACAACAATAACAAAAGAAGCAAACCTCAGGGGATACTTACAGCACATTTGTTACCCTCTACCCACTTCAGCAAGTTAAAACAAGTGATGTTATTCTTCAATGGAAACAACTGTGAAATATAATAGCATGATGTGAATCACACACTCACACACAGATACAAACAAATAAAGTAAACAGTAATTTCTTCTATTTTTAATTTTAAGAAACAATAACACTTTCTAACCCCCAAAATTAACCAACTGTCTTGCATCTGCTGAAACATTTCCTCACTTCATTATTTCTTTACATTTTCTAAACATACCATAAGACAAACACTTCACAGAAATTTTCAATGAGAATCTTCCCTCTTCATATTTCTCAAAGTGTTTTCATAATCATGTAAAACCAAAGCAGGAAATTTGTCATAGCTGACATGTATATTGTTACAACTTAACTACACTTGAATGAAATGGAACCATATCTCCATACATCACTTAACTTTTACTTTATTCATATTAATACCACAAATGCACATTAAAAATAATTATTAAAGCACTAGCATAAACAATCCGAGAAACAACAGTCAAAGCCTTCTGCTTTGCTTCAACAATTTTTATTTTATTTATCTCAATTGAATACATCACTACTGGTTAAGAAACTGAGTGACATTAACAAGTCATTTGTATCTCATACCAAAGAATTATTGGTTATTCTCAGTATCCTGATGTCCTCAAACTCTGATAAACCAAACTCTGCTGCAACAGTGCTTTGAGTTACCACTGCAAATTTTGGAGGCTGAACTGGATCTAGTAATTAAATAAAGAAATTTATTTCATTTCAAATGGGAATTAAGTATTACTTTGATCTAGATCCTACTCCTGTTCTAAACAAGAATGGGAAGTAAGTTTCTGCTTGTAAGTAAGACCAATCTCCATCGTTGATACTATTGTTTAACCATCACTAAGTAACATGGTCAAAGTACATAAACTATGAGATTAAAAGATTTGTAGAATAAACATTTTGTAAATAGTAGTTTATAATTTCACAAGTTAAATCTTGATAACAAACTGATTCATAAAACAGGCATAAATCGTCCGCTATATGATAAAAAGGTGAATAGGTAACAACCTCTGTACAATAAAAGGTGAATGCTTACCCTTTCTGGATCACAAATGGGCCCAACAGTCAACAAATTATCTCACTGATTCACCCCTTTGTCATGCAGAGAAGTTAAGACCACCTTTTTGTCATACAGGGGTTGTTACCTATTCGCATCTTTGTTGTACAGGCCGATGAAATATCGTTGTACAGAACATTACCGCTAAATAACATAGCAAACAATACATGTATGTCTAGCAAGGCTTATACTGACATAATTTTCCAAGAGAACCATACCTGTCTCCAAGATGCGCATGGAGGCATAATAAAACTGTCTATAACTCCCCTGGTTTTCTTGTGAAGACATGTTGAAAAAGCCAAGGACTGTAGTCTGAGAATGAAAACAAGAATTTTCACAAATAGATTTTCATTCTTGTTCACAGCTCTTACTGTTTAAGAAGGGCTCCAAATCTTGAGCATCACTGCACAATTTCTGCTACTTCGCTGAGAAAAAACATCCATAAAATTTCTCAAAAGTTTTGGTTCTGCTTATTATTACCTGTAAGAGTGAAGATGGTTATAAAACAATTCCCATAAGATTCTTATTCCTATGCCCACTTCTTAGAAAAACTACAGAAATGACTGTATAATACACTCACATCATGTTTGGCAAGAATTTCCAGCACTTCTGTCTTTGAATGGACAAGTGTAACTGGGTGGATCATTTCTTCTATAAATCTGATCATATGCTCTGCCCTTGGAAGACCTGAATGATATATGAAAATGACAATATCATGAAACAAGCATGTAAGATCTACACATAGTGCATTAATATAATAACCTTACACCTGTCCCCCTCCCCCACCCGAGTTAAATTTATAATTATGCGAATTTTGTTTGCTAACTCACAATTATGCAAGCAATACAAAACATACCAGATTTTTTCAAACACATTTCTAAGCATGCAGATGCCATCTTCTTGACTAATAATAAAAATAAATTTTAAATGCTGAGATATGTCATCACATGAAAAGATCATGAAAAATCTAAAAAAAAATTATAATATGATTAAATAACTTTCTTTTTTATGCTTTCCCATCCTAACAGCAATTTAAGTGAAAGACAAAATCTCATAAAAGCTGTTGCATGAAAACAAATTGTACACAAACCATAGTAACGATATCCATCAAGCTTTGTATGGTATGCCATAAAAATTGGGAACATCAAAAATTTGTAACGTTTTCGACATTCCCCTTCAGGCCACCAACAATTCACTGCTGCAAATTTCACCTGAAAACATGGAAAAGAATAAATAAATTTCTAGAGAACAATGTAAGTAACGGGACAAAACTACTTTAATGAGTTTCTTAAAAATATTACCAACATTAACGACAAATATTCAAATTTCTGTTTCTCCAGAGTGAACGCAAGGTATGAGGCTACATTGTGGAAATTGTTCACTTAGGTCTAGAAAAGCTTATCTTGACTTGAGATAACATTATGAAAATATATACATGCTGTCTTCACAACATATTTCTGGTGAACTTGGCTTAAATAAATGTGAACTCACAAGGACACCTGGTTTTTGCAGGACTTTTCACATCTAAAGAGGCAAACTCCTGTCCTATGGTATTGATACGAGAAGAAAATGTTACCTCTCCCTTGAAAAAATTTGCTGCAAGTTGGAACTCTGCTCTTGCTGCTTGAGACTTTGAGCACCATGGTGCATAATACATGACAAAAACAAATTCTTCTTGATTCAAGAGATGAATGAGTGGTATCAGAGAGCCCCTTGGAGAATCCATGACCAGTGTTGATGGAGGGAACATAAACTGTGGCTGCTTTGGGGGCAAGACAAGAGGCTTTGACTTGAAGCTGGGAACAGAAAATGGTAAATTTTTTGGATGACAAAACAAAAGTGATTAGCCACACATAAGAGGTGGAATTTATGCAAATTTCAAACTTTGAGAAAACTATGAATGTTATTAAATTCTGCATGCTATGGTCTTGATAAAACTGAATTTTCCATGGACCCAAGTCCAGATTTTTTTTTTCTGCCACATGAACCTCAGCTATTTTTAGAAATGTCCCCCCGTTGTAGGCACCCAGTCATAGTTGACTCTCTTCAAGGATGTCTGTGCCACATAGGCCTATATTGAATTTAAGACACTCTAAAAAATTTTGTGAAAACGAAAATGCTTGTTCAGGTAGGACAGGGGGTTTTGATGCCTGGTGTATTTCTGTGTTTACATTTTTTTTTTTTTTTTCGCTTTTTTGTTTGTTCCCACCCCTACATATTTGGCCTACATGTTACCGTTATGGTGGACTTGCACTGGTTGACAGTCTCATACATGTTAGCGTTAGGGAGGACAGGTTACCGTTATGGTGGACTTGCACTGGTTGACAGTCTCATACATGTTAGCGTTAGGGAGGACAGTTACCCGCTCGTGTGACCTAGCCTACCTGTTAGCATTAGGGTGGACTTGCGCTGGTCAAGGGTCCCAGCAGGTTAAGCCAGTGGGGTTGTTCTATTATTTGGTATTAGAATAAATAGGCCTAGCCTATAAAAGTGGGCGTGGGAACAAATGAAAAAAAGCCTTTTTTTATTGTGACTGTGCATCTAAGGAGATGTTATGCTTAGAGTGCTGTACTTTTCAGGTTCAGAATTTTTCCAATACAAGTTCGATTTTGGGGCATTTTCAAGTTTCTCATGAGTCTTCTCTGTGACTGTGTAATTCTACGCCGGATGTTGTGACCATCCGAGTGAAACCTGGCCCCCACCAGTGACCAACCTCTCATATGCCACCGTTCTAACCCGTCCATGTGGAGGCTGAGTGGATCAACATACATACTGCTCATCTGGACTGCAGAACTTGTTTAGATCTAGATCTAGATTCAAGATCAACAGAGATTTGTTTTCTGGACTAGATCTAGAGTCCAGTCTACGACGGTAGATTCTAGATCTAGATTAGATCTAAATTTGAAAGTTACCTGTTCCCATATTTAAAAATTAACGTAGCCAAAAATGCTAAAATAATGCAGCACACTTCAGGATGACGTGCCATTCCACGCAATAACTCATTTGGCTTCTTGATTGCGTTGTATTTAGAGATCAAAGTGTGAGTACTGTGAGTGTTGACTGCATCCGCCATTGGCGGAAGTCCACGTCAGTGCGAAGGACTTTATCCTAAGTCTTTTAATGAAGAGCAACAGCCTTTATTACGTTTTTCAATGAAGAGCAAGTTTGTTCTTGTTTATTTTTTTGTTATTTACTTATTATTATTATTTTTTATTATTATTTTTTTTAATCCTGATAGAGCACAGCCAAGACAGTGGGGCACGCCGAAAGGGACAGACTCTCAAATATCAGAGCAAGGTTTTCCCTCGAGTTTCGTAGCAAATGGATAATTCTACAATATAGAGCTATGTCTCAACACAAAATGAATAATCCGTCGAGAGAACACAATGATGGAAAAATCAAATTTTCCGGAGAGCCAAATAGGGAGCCATAAAGCTTTTTACAGCTTATCGGCGTGAAATAAAACAACAACAACAAGCAAATACATAAACAGCAAAATGTTTATCAGTTCTTCCCTGTTACAATTTCATCAAGAGAACGGATTTACAATATTCGCGTTTTACTTCACTTTATAAGGTCTGCCTTGTAGTGCTTCATGTTGATTCAGTATTCTTGTGTGTTGATGTGGTTTTAAATTTTTAGGAAAAGCGAATGGCAACGAAAACAAAAATAAAGAAACAAAAATGCTAAAGACAAATAGGCTTTATAAAAGAGAAGAAAAAGAAACAACAGCTAAAACACCAACAACAATAACAACAACAATTGCTGGAAAATAAGCATGTTAGCACCAGCCCCAACAATATTAATAAAATGACGACAAAGAAATAAGGAAGAAAGACAACAGCAATAACGGCAACAACAAAGGTACCGGTAACAAAGAAATATTATGCCACATCAAATCTAAATCCTGAATTTAGAAAGTTTTTCCGTCCGTGTTTTCCGATCTTCAACTTTTTCCCCTCCTCTTCAGATCTTGCAAGTTAGTTTCCAAGGTTAGATAAAGTAATCTCTGCCATTTTTAGTTCTGTTACTCCTTTTACGCACTTCTAAGATAACACAATGGAAAAGTTGAAACATTATGAGGCGGGCCGGGGGGGGGGG
>JBCAUA010287869.1:0-19687 GCA_038406235.1 Peronia verruculata | reverse complement strand
GGAACGAATGTCTATTCAGAAGTCTACCTACAGCACTCAGAGGCTTCTCTTGGGTAAGGTTTTTTTTTTTTTTTTAAGCCTCTGATCCATCGGAGGAAGCAGCCTTTTAAACTGATAGGACTAGCGAGGGAAGGGCAGTTATACAGAAGGGCAGAATTGAGAGACGACATGTTCTAAAACATGAACTGAAGACCTGGTGAGAAGTCACAAAAAATTCTCCAAGTAAAGAACAAATATGCCTAGTGTTATAATTTATGTCAGGTACCAAAATTATCCTCTTCTCAACGTGACAGGAATGCCTAACTGAGTTTGAAGAGCGTGTATGGCTGTCTGTGCACAACTGTCCCCTCAGATAAGAATGTGACTGGCATTCCGATGCAGGGACAGACTTTCCATAAAAGAAAAAACAACAAAACAAAACCGTTCTTTGGTTTCAATTTTATGTTTTGGCCCAGTTATCAGCACAAGTAAAAGGACTATTAATTATTTCTCTCATGAACTATAAACAAACTTTTAACTGAGCAATGGAGATGGGAAGTTGTGTAAACTGTGTCTCTTCATTTTAACGATATATAATAAGTGTCAGTTGTGTTCCTGCTGCAGCATATCTAAGCTTTTCCTTAGTAATAATACTAACAGAACAAAAGAAAATATTGTCAAATTTTGTATTCCCCAGGTTAGAAGAAAGCAGACAGAAGAAAAATAATGGGGTAAAATTTAAAAGACTTAAACAACAACAACAACAACAATAACAACAACAATAACAACAACAACAAAAGTCCATCCTCATCTAGTTTCTTTTCGTGCTCTCTCTGAAAGAAATCCCTGAAGCCGCTCCTGCCTTCATCTTCGATTTAATGGTGCTTCCTGACCCCTAACACCAACACCAAATGGATTATCCATGCTTTTGTTGAAAAAGTTCCATGCGTATTATCTTTCGAAATGTGTCCATCTTCGACCTTTTAAAAAGAATTTCAGTTTGTCTAAATTTGAGTGATTGCTTCGGAAGAAATAGAGATAAATGTGTCTGCTAGAAAAAGCAATAGACTTCAAATTTTTAGAGCTGTTCATCTGAGAGAAGTAAAAGAGAGTGAGAGAGATAGAAATGGAGAGATGGAGGTACAATGGAGAGAGACACATAAAAAAGAAGAGTGCACGGTGAAAAAAAGAAGGAGAGCAAAGCAGGCAGAAAAATGAATGAGAAACGGTAAACAAATATCTATCTAGCTATAGCATAGAGGCAGTTATTATGATAAAGTTGCCTTTATGGTAGCGTTTGGGATAGCACAGACAACAACGTTTCATGATCACAGTATGTGGTAGTCCTAAACACTGATGGAATGTGTGCATTGTTGTTTACAGTCGTCTCTAGACCACAAGAGCAAGATCAAGAGAATGGTAATAATCATTGCTAATTAAAGGGTCGATGGATTTCATGTCATTATGGCATTGACTTCAAACTGAAGTGTTGAAGCTAAAACCATTTCCAATAGAAATGCACAGCATTGACCTTCGAATGAATATTTTTAAATAATTTTTTTTTTTTTAATTTCTGAGGCTTATGGTGATCTGGGCGTCTGAACAACGTAAGTTTTCTGGTAAAAAATATTCTTTTGCATGTAATCTGATTGTTTCTTATCAATTCCGAAAACACAATGCACGCTTACAGATAAACAAAAGGTAAAAATAAACGCATTTTTCAAGTAAACCAGCATAATAGTATTCTCTGAACGAGCATCGGCTTCACAGACAAACAGAACTGACAAGTCTACACCATGGGGAGTTTGTGCTGAAGTCACATTAACAAACTTCAAAGAAAATTCACCATATGTTTTTCGAATACTTTTCCCTTCATGAATATATTTAAGACTGCTAATGGTACAAGATAAGTAGAATTATGTGTTGATTCACCTGTCGTTGGGGGCTCAAAGTGATATGGCGTACTTTTAATTTGTTTTATCACTTTAACATTTATCAGTTCGAAAATATTTTAAACAGCACCAAATCTTTCTTCCCTTTTTACATGTTCCAGATAGATTCACTAAACATAATACATTATATATATTTATTTCTTATAAATTCATTAGCAGAGTTCACTTACATTAGCTGATCCATAAACGTGTCCGGTATACCTAAGTTTTATATGAAATGGGAGTTAGTAATTATAAATGGGTAATTCAGGAGTCGGGAATGAGTTGAAAATAACATTGTTAAGGACCAGCGGAACTAATAATTTGTAGCCTGTTGGCACTAGAATACTAGTTGCCATTAAGATCGAGTGCAATCCAAGGATTGTGTTTAGTTACAGCATTCAGTAACATAAACGGCATTTAGTAATGCTCCATCTTCATCTTTATCCAGCCATAGGGTTTCCCATCTATCTTCATCTTCAAACTCTTATGACAGACTTTCAATTCTTGATGTGTCAGATAAAAGCTATGGAAGTGGTTCCTGGAGTTTGTGGATATCCAGTCTTCCATCCTGTTCCATGATCATATTATGATCCGTGAGAGATTCACCTATGGCGTCCACAACAGAGATCACCAATATTCCGGAAAATCCCATCGACCAATGGCCTTGATCTTCGCCTTGCCTCGATCGTAAATTTTCCTCACTGCTTGACTTGACACTGTTATGGTGGGAAGGAAATTTATGACTAGAAGTCTTCTCTATGAGAGTCAGACTTAATAAATGTAGTAAAGTTTATTAAGCCTATATGTCCTTCAAGCAATTATAGCGGTGACCTGTGTTCATGATTTAATTAGGTAGAAAAAACGCCTCACGTATCTACGTATGGAAATCCCGTCCTTTTTTCGAAAATTTTGTTATATACTATTAGACCCCGCCAATTGTTTTTTTTTTTTTTCTTTGCAGCGTTTAATGACTGCAAAGTTGAGACCCGTCCACTCGATGGTGTTTCAGACCCTTTTCATCTTGTTCTATCCAAAAAGCTTATAGAACAACAGTTACTAGAATTGGAAGTCGCCAGCCTCATGCGTGAACATTTAATGGGGTAAATTTGAAATGTTGCGAAGAGGAGTTTTATTGACAAGTAGGTGCTAGATTTTGACCTTGTGTACTTTTATGCTTCTTGTTGTTTCCGCAGGTGATATTCTATTACAGACCCCATTCTGCATCCGTAGAAGATCAACCAAGAGGTCTCTAAGTTACTATTACTCTGCGCCACCTCTCCTCCATATACTAGACTAACACACATTACTCTCGCTCCACTTTAACAGTTATATTTAAGTGTGAGTCCAGAATAAATCTATCTTTTCTTAGACTAAAAATAGCTCAGACAGTCTCTGCACCTCTCTACCATCCTTGTGGAGACATTTTATTGTAGTTTTTGTTTTGGCAGTCCTCCACTTTTCAGTTGCCCTGTATCGCCAAATATTGTCAAAATGCTTTTTATTCCCACGAGGACAAAAATGAAAGATCCTTCAATGATAAATGGACCCAGACATTTCTGTAACAACACAAACGCGAATAATTCAAACTGTTCTACTATCCTTATAATCCACTTCTGTGGTTGTTCGTCTTTCTCATATTTTTTTTTTCTTTACACTCAGTAGTGAATGACTGGTGACTAAAGCTGTTTCTTCTGCTCTCCTCACTTGCTGGTGTCTTCTGTTTGGTCTTTTCTAAAAAAAGGTTTAGAGACGTTTAGCGAGAAGTTCATTAACTATATTAGTCGCAATGCAGTTCTAGGCTGATCTCGAATTTGAAATATCTTTCGGAAACAAATCAGACCAAACTCTTATTAGAACTTTCATTGAAACAATTGAAGTTGTAGCCGAGTCTCTCTACCATTGTTCCTTTTATTTGATCTGTTGCTTTGCATTTGATGTAATAATAATGTTTTCTTTTTTTTATGTCTATGAACAACCACCCGGTTTTGTATTGTTTGTTTTCTGTTGCCTTCTTTACTACATATCTTTTCGAGATCTTTGGATATGGTACCTCATGGCCATTTTGCATGTCCAAAGGCAAAGTGACTCATTACAGCTTTTGTCAGACTAGAAAGACTTCTTCAAAGTAAATCTAGAGCCCCTTTTGATATCAGTAGGGCCCTAGTGTTCCAATCTTTGTCATTGTCGCAAATTTCCTTTAAAGGAAGAAGTTTCTTTTGTAGCAGTTTTGACATTTATTTACGGACTGGCGACAAGTCCTTATTTGTCTGGGCACTACTGGTACAGACTAAAAAGCCTACAGACTATAAATACTACGGACCGTGAAGATCTTTTCAGGCATATGAGTCTAGATTCACGGTGGAAACAGTATGACTTTCAACCCTGTGTTAGCACTTGAGTTTCCTGTCAGAGGGATTAATCGTGTTGCTGTCTCATCTATCGCATTTTCTTGACATTAAGGAAACACATGATTGGCGCCCGTTCGTCATAAAAGAGCAGCTTTGTTGGACTAGACTATAAAGCTATTGCAAGAGAAAAAGAATAAGAAGAAAAAAAGTAAGCGATTTTTCAAAGACTGTCCCTGCCTGTGACGGCGAATGCACGGGCACTTGAGAGAGTAACAGACATCATTTGATGTGACAGATAGCAGTTAATGGGAAATTGTCGAGGCGGTGAGCAATGGGGTGCTCTGAAGACTGGGAGAGGGTGAGAACAGAGGCTTAGGCCGCTGGCAACGACAGGCCTTATCTTTTTTTGCCCAGCGGTCCCCCCTGGAGATTAGAGAGAACTCACCATAAGAGCACACTGAGGGAGGACAAAAGTGGGTCTTAAGGCGGTGAAGAGAAAGGAAGATGTGTGAAATGAGCGAAAGACGAGGGTGACAGAGGGCGGATTTTGATGATATGATGATATTGGTGTGAGCCGGTGACCCAGAGGTACGGGAGGAAGGCAAGAGGATTTAGAAATAGTTGAGGGAAAAGACCAGAATATTATGATGAAATGGAAGTAGGTGTGGGTGAGTGGGAAAGGGAGAGAATATTAACATACGGTTAAAAGATTTAGGGGGTGGGAGTGTGAATGAGGGAATGGGGCGGGCAGAACTCATAAAGGACATAGTAAAGGCACAAAAAGAGAGCCTGAGAAGAGAACACTGAATTACTGATGGGAGTAAAACACTGAAAAAATTAATTCAGGCCAAATATAACATCTATCTATCTATCTATCTGTCTGTCTGTCTGTCTGTCTGTCTGCCTGTCTGTCTGCCTGTCTATCTATCTATCTATCTAATGTATGCCCTTCATGCACACGTCAATTTTTGTTGATAAACTGAATGTTACTCAAAGAAAACATATTTTGAGCGCGTCATACTATCGAACTTACAATTCGGACCAAGCAGCCTTGCAAGTTTATTATTCAATTATTATCGCATTTTTAGACTAACGTCAAAGATAATAAGCTCGGTTTATCTCCACTTTAAGTGGCTGCCTGTTGTTGTTGAAAATTATTGTGGGTAGAAAATTTGGGAGTTTTGCCCGGACAGCTGCACTCCGCCTACCCTTCATCAATTTTGAGCTGCCAGATTTTTTTTTTTTTTTTATGTGCGTAACGTACACACGGGATCTCCAAAATACATTCGCCCTTATCCGACAAGTCTAGCCAGGATGCTGTTGAGTCACTGAAAAATGGGGGTTTTCGATCTTTGTATCCTTTCATCCCCCGATGGAGGACCCGAGAGTGGTTTTCACCAAGAAGCAGACGCCATAGCACAGAGCCACAGTGACCCCCTAAATATATGGGGAATTCATTGAGAAAGCTAGAATAAAAAATCTCATGATTTAAAAAATGGGAGGGGAAGAAGGAGTGAAGTTCGATAACATCAAGCGAGACGAAATTGCAACAGAGACAAACTGAATGAATCTAGTGAAGAGGATTTTAAAAAATTAAAAAAAAAAAAAAAAATGAGGAAGAAGAGGAAGAGAAGAAAAGGATGAAAGACGGATCAAACGATCAGAAAAAAGAACAGAAGGGTAAGAACAATCACACAAAAGATATGCTGAAGAGAAGGATCCAGGAAACGAGGCCACGGTGCACAAAGATTACTGCGGCAGGCACCAAGAGAGGCTGAGCTGTGCTGGAGGGTAGGCATGAACGATATACGATTTTCCGAGTATCCTGGGTATTCAGAGTTGATCCAAGACACTGCTCATTATAATATGTGATTTCCAAGATATATTCTATACCTCACTGTCATTCACTCCTCAAACCCGTTGTTGAATTTGCCTGAATGTGATGCAGGTTTCATTCATATTCTAAATTTGAACAGCCGTAATTAAATGGACAAGCATGATAATCCAGAGACAGGATTTGTTGGATCTTTTATTATCTTAAAGCAACGTATGGACGCAACGGTAAGCATAGAACCCCGTATTAGGCGCAACATAAACCTAATCGTACTGATGCAGCATAGAATCCCGACACAAATAAATAGTGGAAATAATAATGAGCAAATACAGGACCGATAATATATCTGGCTGACAGTGTCGGAAACACGGCCAAACGCTGCAGTCAGTATTGCTCAGCCTTGCAGACCAAAACGAAAAAAACAAAAATAAAACGGCTGCATTGTAGTGAATGAACAGAGAACGTCCAGATGGTCCACAGGGCAAAATGAAGCGAGATAACACTGGCTCTGTTTGATATCGTTCAATATCCGACATTCTTTACGGTATGCGGAGATCGAAAGGATAGGGATGGAGGGTAAAGGGGATCTCTTTGATTGGATGATATTTCACAACGCCATTATCCAAATTTGGTAATGGCCACTCAATTTGAATCACATTTCGGCTACTTGACCGGCATAACCTCACAGCATGATAGCTTCTTTGTAAGAGAGAATCGGTCAGCGAGACCCCATAATTATCCACTGATATATGGCCCCCTGCTTCAAAATAATAATTCTATTTTAGTTGTATATTTTTTATGAAGTAACCAATTACACTCATTCTAAAAATAAAATATTCATTTCTCCTATGGGCCATTTATTTCCGCCATTTATTTTTGTTTCGTGACTTTTAAATTATTTACAAGTATGTGCTTTCAAGTGGCATCTATCCTTGTTTCAGACAACAATGAAATAATGCAATCTTCTGACATTTCACTGCATTGCTTTAGCCACTATGACAGAAATGGTTTGAGGGTTTTCGATTTCATTTATCGATCTCCATAACTAGCCTCAGCGAAAATATTAAGTTTCATCATAAGCCCTTTGCTCTAAAATGTTCTCTGTAGACTCTTTGTGCTGGGGTGCAACATCTAAACCGACCCACATCAGACTCAGAGCTGAAACACAGAAAATATGTGTGAAATAAGTCTACATTGTTACGCCATGGTGGAGATGCTCGTTGAGTCATACCTTGGTCGCCCTGATGTCACGATAGCAATCCTAGTATTTTTATAATAATATAAATTGTCTGCCCTAGGATGCATTGACGCATTTCAAATTACGTTTCATCGTTATTAAACTTATTGCCCTGTGTGCAATTCAAGCAAAGGTTTAGGTAAAGAGATCTCTAAATTATAGACAAAGGTCATCACTAAGCCCGTTCTAAAAAAAAAAAAAAAGGAGGAAAAATTTGACCACGATTATCTGAACATTTGACTCACTGTTTATCTCGCTTGGTGTAAAATGGCGTGGTTTCAACTAGAATTTTAGGGAAATACTATCTCTAGAGACATGCAAGAGGATAGTACTTGATCTCAGATGGTTTAGAACAACAACTGGGTTAGAAGTTCATTTAATCTGAGCTTATTCTTTTCAAGCTAACGCGTAGACTTAAACTGAATTAAGAGAACATATCTGGAGAACAAGATCTAAACTTTATCATCATGATCTCGGCCCAGTTGATATAATGCTTATAGCTCTCTCTCTCTCTCTCTCTCTCTCTCTCACACACACACACACACACACACACACACACACACACGCACAAGTCACACACATACTTATAATAATTAGTCTGGCAGAGTGACATGCGCATATTAGAATTTGAGCTAACTAAGCTTTCAGCAATACATGTACTAGGTAAGAGGTAACCCATCACGTCTCATCAGTCGGTATTCACATTGTTTCAGTTGAGCAAATTCTGTTTGCTTTGCTACTGTATTAGCACTTTTCTACGACTGTAATATGTCATAAAATAATTCAATAGCTGGTTGATCATGGACGTCCACGGACATTTTGTAATTTTAAAATTGGTTTTCGCTATAAGATATCCAGAATATATTCAATATTTTCCTTTAAGAAGTATATTACGTTCTAGCACTGGTTTATAGCCTGGTATACTTTATTATTATTTTTTTTTTCATACACTGTGCCCTATTACTTAATGTTTGAGATCACTGTGAACTTGTGTGAAGTCTTCATTTCTATCGCTCTGTCCCCTTCAATTTGAGCTTGCAATTGTTGCCTTTCTGTCTATACTTTACCAATCAGATAAGAGAACATAAAAATGTCCTGTCCGCAGAGCTCCTTGCTTTTAGTCCGCCAGCATCTCAAAAACCTTACAGAGCTTAACATGGTCATCGTATCAATCACTACCGTGCACAGTGGCATCATGTTCACAACACAAGACCAAAACTAGATCCCTAGTTGTGATGAAGATCGTTTATTTAGGCTTGTGCACAATGCCGAGCTCAAGAGAGCATTACCCCGTTGCACTAAGTCAAAGGTATAGGCCAGCAACTTGTTATACGAGTGTCCAGAAGTGAACAGTGTGAGCAACGCGTGACGTCTTTGACCTGTCTCCAGCCGGATTCGAGGGCCAATCCAAGGTATAGGGCTATGAGAGGGATGGTTAAGTGACCACTTAATCATTGGGCCCTTAAGTTGATGGCCACAGTCTACTTGTCTCTCTTCACTCGTTTTGTCCACCAGAGGTTGCTAGCGTTTCATTTGGCCGGCACTTAGGGTAGAAGCACGTACCCGTACTCATCCGAAATGATAGATAATCTGGTCAGTCAATGATACACTCCGTGGTCTTTTCTCAGCCAGGTCTTAATCACTTCGGGGTCAAAGCCCCATGGTGTCGTTTCTTGTGTTACGATGTTGCTATTTTCACTATGCTGCACTAGTGGTTATGCTCGAGAAGTGTCTTAATTTTGCACATCTCAACATTTGCAGTCGTTAGAATGTCATAGCACTCTTGCTGTGTAAAATAAATTATAATTTTGAGGGTCCTTAATTCTGGAATATTTATTCGGATCCCACGTTTCAAAGGAATTTATCTGTGTGTGTCTGAGTGTTTGTGTGAGTTTGTGTGTATTGAGTAATTTTGTTGTTTATTTCTTTTTCCAGGAAACACAATGTTTGCTCCTTAGAACACGATGGCCGGGATAAAATCAGGAATGATTTGATGAAATCCAGTCCGTTTGAGAACGTAAAATGATAAAATTGTTATAACATTACGTTTATCGCTGCCCGCACTCTAAAATGGTTGACCAGTAACGATGTAGTAGTACTGGCTTTGGCGAGGGCATTTTCCCCAACATTCCGTTCAATTTCAATTTGGTTTACTGCAAAAATATCTACAAAGAGAACTAAGAAAGACGACGAGCAAGACGTTCTCTCATATATATGATCAGAAACAGGTACAGTTGTTATTGCCTTCATCTCCCATATTGCTGTCTTTTCTCTTGCTCAAAATAAATAAATTTTCCAGTTAGTTCATACCCACTCGAGAAGAGCTGATGTTACTTAATAAAACTAATTGCCGTCTGTATCCATTGACCCAGGCTTGCACCTGTCTGCAGCGTGAGTTACAAGAGTAGTATAAAGAAAAGAGAGGCAGAAAGACGTCATCTGAGAGCGAGATAACAGGAGAAATTTCTTCATTTCTGAACTTAATTGTTCGAATAGCATCTGGTTCGATTTGTATGAGTATCTTTGATGACTAGTCTGCTTGGTGGTTAAGTAATTACTTTACTTGGGTCCATTCAGGACATCAATAAATGTTTCATCACAAAAATTGTATACCTTCTGGCATGTGCATCTCGAATAAAAACCTCTTATATATATATATTAAAGAATAGTGTTTAAGTTTGATTTTACCAAAAAGCTTTGACGATGGAGAGTGGGCTGGCCGAGACGATCTCAGAATTATTTATTATTATTTTTTTTCCAAGACTTCAAAGACAGTTGATGAGTGAAACGCTGACCTCATTTCTCTGGGCCAAAAGATGGCCAAGTGGCCTCAGGGAATACAGCCGTAATCCTTGGGCGGGAACTTCTTCATTGCGCGCATTAACCCCCTGACCCGTATGTCAGCGGCTGACGTTGCCGGCGATGGGGAAACAGATTTCTGTGATATGTGTATTCAGATTTGACTACCTTGCCTGAGATCGCCTAGCTAATTTCAGTCTCCCACCTCTAGTGTCCACCAAGGCTGCGTCTACAGCGACTGTTTTACATAAACTCAATGCGGGAACCAAAAGATAGCAAAGGACAGAAAATAGAATGAACAAACATATTTAGTTAATGACGAAAACTAACAGAATATCGGCTAAAAAAAAAAAAAAAGCATATCAATTGAAAAGAGCAGAAACTATGATAGGCTGTCATTATAACTTCTCATTCGAAACTTATGACAGAGCCATCAATTACAATAAGAACAGCTTCAAGTTTCCGAAATTGTAAATCAAACTCAGACGCAAAGAATTAGAGAACCACGATTGTACACCAGATCGTCTCAGTCTCAGCAAATTTATCAGATGAATTAAGCACAAATAAATGATCAAAGAAAACCCAACTTTTCCATGGTGATGTCACAACAAGAGTTTTGTTCACATCAGCTCAAAGATTTATCAGTTTAGGCTTTCGCAATTCTTGGAATTCCATCTGCTTCTAAAGCACGTTATGTATGACAAGAAATGTCATGAGCAAAGACCATGATTATTGGTGAACAAAATGAATTATTCTTATCCTCGGTTACAATCTAGTCAGGAATTTATCATTAGGCATTCAGGGTCTTTGCCATCGCTGTTGTACTTAGTGTATACGGGTTTGTATATGTGGTATATTATATAATAAAAACTTTGACCAAACGCATATTTTGGCGCAGTTTAATTATTACCCCGCCTGTCTAATAATACCTTTCCGGAATGATTAAAGGAAACCTGTTGGCACCACTTCATTTTCTAAAAATTGCCTTTTATTCACTGCCTGTTAAATGCAAGAATGCAAAATCGAATGCAATTTGGCCAAAGGTTTCCATGGATGGAAAAGGCGTTTAGTTGAAGTACACTCGTATGTGTGTCTGCACATCTGGTGTGGAATCATTTATTACCTTTTGTTGTGAGTATTAAAACCCTAGTCCAATATTCCTCCTCCATGGGTAGCACTGCCCAGGATTATGACTGGCTGCCATCAATCATGTCAACGACAGAGTCCAGACTCCAACAGAATATCTGTAAGCTGTGGTCCCGGTCCAAACTCACTTTGATAAGAGAGCAGCATTTATTGTCTACTGTTGTCTAACCCAAACAATGAGTAGAAAATGAGATGATATGGAAAAAAAAAAAAAGAATTCACGGTGGTAAAATCAGCAGTGGTGGAAACAGTGGTAGTGAATAGTAATACGGTAATAATAGCATTATTAATAACAGTAAAAATATCAGCAACAGCTGCAATAGTAGTGACCAACGTAGTAGCAGGTGTAGCAGAAGTAGTAGTATTAAGTAGCAGTTACAGTAGATAGTAGTAGCAGTGGTAATTGTTGTTGGTGGTGGTGTAGTAGTAGATAGAAGTAGTGGTAGTAGTAATAGTAGTAGTAGTAGTCATGGTAGTATTAGTAGTAGTAGTAGTAGTAATAGTGGTAGTAGTAGTAGTAATAGTGGTAGTAGTAGTAGTAGTAGTAGTAGAAACAGTATTAGAAGCGGTAATAGCAGTAGCAGAAGCAGGTAGTAATAACAGTAATACAACAGAACACTAAAACGAAAGCAAAGAAACAATAAACATAGACATATAATATGACAAAAAATCAAAGCTAAACAGAGACAAAATAACACACACACACGTGCACACTTGCGCACTTATACACACCCACACACCCACACACACGTGTATATAGGCCTATATATATATATATATATATATATAGTCCCCTCAAAACGATTATTCTAAAGAGCGCCAAGTATGATTGCATATGTCTTCTTTTCATCAAAACTAGGCAGCTGACTAAAACATTTCTGCACAAGGCACTGAGAGGCTGAAGGGGAAACAAGAATTCCGCAAAACCTCAACTTAATTGGGGGAAAAAAACCTCCATTTTGTTTTCTTTGTATATTAGTTTTCTATAAAATTTGAAATCTAAGATAATAGATGTAAACAGCGGAAGCAAAGTCAAGACATGTATAACAGAAAGGACGAAAAGCAGGAGAGAGAGAGAGAGAGAGAGCAATGCACAGAGGCTATTGATTTTTGGTCAAGGGTAGAGGTAAGGGAATCTGCCACATGTGGCCACACAACCACCTATCACATTTCTCTTGCCGAGGACGCCAGGTACGGAAGGTTAACCTCTGCTGAGAGCCTGAAATAACAGAGGAAAGGACGGTCAAGGAAGGAAGGCAGGCTAAGAGGTAGTGAAGGGAGGAAGGGAGAAGGGGGAGGGGAAGAGGAGGATAGATTTACTCTGGCTCATCCATCAGATCCAGGGTTCACAATGCCACTTTATAAGAAAAACCGTATGCTCCGAGAAAGATCAAGCTCAGACCTGGCATCGTTTTCTTATAAGTTTTGATGTCAGCTATATGGTCAACTAGATTATCTTCACGTTGATTTTATGATTTAATTCTGAGGGAGCTAACAGAATGCTCAAGTCATTCTTGGCAAAGAGAAAGGCATTTTTGCACGGTGTCTTCCTACATGAAACGGCATTATGGGTGGGTTTAAACGGGATAAGGTCGGTAAGTCTTAAATGGTCCGGGGTAATTCGAAATCCCCTATCTCGATCATTCGGGACAGGTAAGAAAATACAGCTCGGCGCTGCAGCTGAAACTTAATAACCGCTCACCTACAGAAGTGGAGGAAGGGCACACGTAACGGCTGTTGTGCTCACCTCAGAAACTTGCCTAAACATTTACCTTTCTTCTGGGCGGAGGGCTAAATGGTTATGGACCGTCATTAATCAGACTAATTAACCCCGCTAACGCTTTCAATAAAATCCTCACCAATCACGACGTAAGAGCAGGAATAAAGTCTGGTCTTGATTAGCTCAGCTGGGCAGAATTTTGGACTCTATTGCGAAGTAATTGGAACTGCACTCTGAGGGGGAAAAATGTTCTAAATTTCTTCGTCTGGAACAGCCAGTCTGAATCCAAATTCCATAATGACCTAACTAACCAGTTATTACATGTATGTTATGGTTTTTATAAGCTTTTCAACCTCCTGCAGTGGTGGTTATCTCAGCTGTCCACAACCGTGGTCAAAAAATAATATAACACTATTGTGTCATGTGATTATTGTAAAGCAGCTCAAAAGACTCTTATAGGGGCCTAAACTTTGCAAAATTTGATTTTTTTTTTTTCCCCACAGATTTTTGTCTTTCTCAGGATTGCTCTCCAGGCTTAGAAGCCAGGTGTTGCAAGTATATGATTCATAAAAACAACAACAACAACAACAACAACAATATCACCAGAACAGCAACTATAGAATAACAACAGCAGCAACAATAACAACGTTATCAGCGAGGACACAATACATTATAACCTAAATATTTTCGTAAACAGACGGACGTAAGGAGCAAGAAAAATAATACTCCACCGCCTACAGATTAAAGACAAATTGATATAAGTGTTTACTTCTTGTAAAAGAACCAGTAAAACAATTACAGGAGAAATGCAATTTAGCAATAATAATAATAATAATAATAATAACAATAATACGTAGCGGAACTAATAAAGCAAACATAAAGGTGACTTTTTATATAGCTATGAAATTGGACAGATGTTAAGTGCCGAAAACAGTTATTTTCTTTCACTTGTTCTTGATGCCGTTTTTTAATCGTGATATTTTGGTCCGGAAAGCACTCCACAAAATGACGGGTTTATCCTAAAATGGCCCCATACTGCGTCATCATACTGATTAGGTGGCCAAATCGGAAAACGCTGTGTTCCCTTATCTCGTCCAGAGCCGTGTACACAATGAGGAATGTTGTCCCACACACTCGTAGCTTAAGCTGTTGTTGGGACTCCTGATTTTGCTGTCATGATTTGTGATTTAACACCCTTGACACACTAACTATTCCTGGGCCTGTCGTCACCATACCAGTTTCAAGGCCAATGCTTGTTTAGTCACAGTGTCTAAGGCCTTCTGTCACCATAATAATGGGTAGTTGCCTTTGTCGTTTTATCCTGTTATGGCTGCTGTTTACACTTACGTTTCTGCGTATACGTGTAAGAGAACTCTACAATAGATGTATTTGTTTAATAAAAGTCCTGTAAAGACTCGTACTGCCTCCTTAACCAAAACAAGTAAACTGACGGATTTGAGATCGGTTCAATTTCAACAACAAGAACATCAAAAGTGATGAAATTTTAGTTGTGTCCGTATTGTTTGTGGCACTTATAGTGGTCAGTAGTGACAGATAGAGTTAGCAATACATGCACATAAGACTTTCTATACTGACGGACTTAAAAAACGCAACAATTGAAAATGATGATTCTTCTGACGGACTTTAAAAACGCACTTGATATATAGCACAACTAGTTTCATCACTACTGATCTTCTTGTTTTTTGAAATTGCACCGATCTCAACGCCTACATTATCTCGTTACCTTTGATAATGAATGTCATCGACGCAGAGTTTGATACACTGGAATGGTAAATGTTTTAATGCACCGTCAAAAAGAAGCTCAGTCAAACAGGCAAATAAACAAATAATTGATTGAGACATTAACATCAAGATTCCATTGTTTATCCCTGGTCATGGTAATGTCTTTATTAACCCAAACTATGTGAACTGTTTAAACTTCATGAAGGAGAACGGCAATCAAATCATCTAACTGCCATTATCACGTTCTTTCATATAAGATGCTTCATAGTAATGCGTTTAATTTCAATTAATGTGCAGTGATAGATCAGGTCTATCTATCGTACACACCTGATCATTTTACATGTACGAGTATCAAACAACCTCGTAAACGAGTTTCTTTTACAGTCGAGCTTGATCAATGTCAGTGAGAGAGATATATTAGGGATTTCTATATTTGTCTTTGAAAAGTGAGCTTTCATTTGAGGCCTTATTCATGTCGTGCAACCTAAGAACTGCAATCGTGGTTATTATAATGCCAGATGCACATCATAAACACACTTGAGAAAACGTGAGCGGCAAAGCTTCCGTGCATGGTAGCTTGCATATGGTCTTACTTTTAAGCTTGTCGATTTGTAATGCTTGAGATGTTGCTCGCGGCTATGCACGTGTTTCGCATTCAGCATGAGCCAGAGAGCACCTTGTCTACTTACCAGCTTTTCCCGTTCGACCATTCTTGCAGAAGAACAGTAGCTGGAAACAAAAGGAGTGTTGCTGTTGCTGTTGTCGTTTTTTTTTTTTTTTGTTTGTTTGTTTCTCTCTCTCTCTCTCTCTCTCTCTGTCTCTTTAAAAAACGCATCTCCTGACATTAATGTGTTGCTTTTGGCAATTAGTACAGTGGTAATGTCCATCTCAAGTCATGGGGCATTTGCCGCCACTAGGTTAATGAAGAAATTTGATTTGCTTTGATAAGAAAAGCAAAATTTGACGGAAATTTGACGGAAATGAAACAAAGAACAAAACGCCTAAAAAAAAAAAAAAGTAAGTACAAATACAACCACGCCCTGCTGTTCCCGCCAAAAGAATGAATACATTGTTGACAATGAATTAGCTTAATGCTTTGCTAACTATCACTATTAAGACATAATATCGACATAGGAATTAAATCAAATATTTGAAATTTGTGGCCATTTTATTCCGCCCCTCCCCTTTGCCCCTCACGGCCTATCTAGTATGATGTTAAGCAACAAAGAGAGAGAGAGAGAGAGAGGAAAAGGAGTTTGGAATTTCATACCCAGAACGTTAGAGTAAGATTTAATTCTTACATATTAGCGTAAGACTTAACTCTTACCGAGAATATTAGCGTGAGACTTAGCTCTTACCGAGAATATCAACGTAAGACTTGTCCACTATAATATTATATAAACAAAACAGAGAATGGGAGTTGGGAATAACTGAAATGGGGATAGTAGCGTACAACTGATAGTAGCATACAAGGGATAGTAGCGTACAATTTCTTTTCTATAATATTGTATAACAAAATAAAGCAAAACAACAACAACAACAATAAACAGGAATTTGAATTACTCATACCCAGAATAACAGCATAAGATCTCTCCTGTAAAATCTTAATTAATTAACAACAACAACAGCAACAACAACAACAACAACAACAGCAACAACAAGGAATTCGGGATGTCACACCGAGATCAACAACGTAAGGCCTGTAGATTATGATATTATGTAACCAAATAAGAACATAGAATTCCGAACATATCGTAATGGAGTATTTGGTGCAATAGAAAAGGAAAATTGAAAGACTTTTACAGGATTTTTTACAAGGGTTGTAAACAGAAGAGGAAGCAGTTAATGACAACATTAGCTATATGGCTGTGTTGGAAGGAGCTATGCAGTTTCACGTCTCACAACAAGATGACACCGATCTTATTGTCGCTGCTGCTGATACAATGCAGCTTTTTCATTGTGTTTGTTTGTTTGTCATTTGCTTGTTTATTTGAGTGTTTATTAAATGCCCACTTTTTGCTGATGTTGTTGTTCTTAATCAGTGATAATCATTACATAAAATAAAAAAAAAATATGATCAAAGGAGTGATGAAACACACAAACACTATTAAGAGAAACCTTTCGATCCGTATGAAGACACATGTTTGTTAAGAAGATTTTCTATCAAAATTTACCAATCTTCCTCCAGCTCCATTCAACCATTCCCCTGTTTTCACTCCCGTCCCCTATTGTCCGTCACCCCCCCCCCTCACGCTTACTTTAATCATCTAAGCCCAGAAAAGATTTTCAGACAAGGTGACATACTATTCTCTTATTGCATAGTTTAAATATTCATAATAGTTTTGCCTTGAGATAATTTCTGCTGACTGAAAATTGATGTGCGTTCAAAGCTTGTGTCACTTTGTAAAGTAGAACATTCAAAAACTGTTAGTTACTACTTCTTTGAAGCTACTCCTAACCGTGTATTGGATTATGAGACTCTGACCGATAAAGGGTTAATGGACAGCACAGCCTCGATGCAATTGAGACGAATTCAAGACCAGAGAAAAATTCCATCAACTGACACAGCTGTTTATAAGGCATCCGTTTTGTAATATAGCCCAATAAGCGAGGGTGTCCTTGCCTTTTCATGTTTACAATGAGCAATAGAAACCTTAATAACTTTGCTTCATCTCCGTCTTTTTCTGTCCGCCGTCTGTCCATCCGTGTCCTTCATCTCTGAGCCAGAACATGTCATGAGATTGAGAAGAACAAACTGAATGATACAACATTGAGGTAATTATCTTTAACAGAAACAGGCGGTGCTAGAGTCGAGGAGGTTAGAGATGTGGATGGTTTGCAGGAGTCAGGGTGAATGGCTCTAAATATCTTTCATATTGAATAGTTTTAAATATGTTTCAGAATGAAGGGTTCTAAATATGTTTTGGTGTGGAAAAGTCTAAATACCTTTCAAGGTAAATCACTCTAAATATCTTTTAGAGTGAAATATTCTAAATCTTTCAGAGTGATAAGTTTTAAATATCGTTCAGTGTCTCATTCTAAGTATCCCTTAGGGTAAATAATTCTTAATAATATTCAAAATGAATGATCATTATTATATTTCCATGTGATATATTTAAATACCGTTCAGACTTAATGATTCTAAATATCTTTAAGAGTGAATTTTTCTTATTAACTTTCAGGACGAATGACTCTAATTATCTACCACATATGATTTGATTTTTTGGTAAGTTTGGGGCTAGTTACTGCTATTTGTCTTTAGGGAGGTTGACAGAACTTTCATAAGGCAGAATGTAATGTGGAAGGTATAGTACGCCTACTACATTACTTTGTTAACATGAAAGGTTTACAACTTGAAAGAGTGACTACTTTCAAAGGAAAAGGTAGCAAAAAAGGTCTGATTCACAATCTTTTTTATTTTCGTGTGTGTGTGTGTGTGTGTGTGTGTGCGTGTACAATTTTCCCCCTTTTTTTCCTATTTATTTCTATTTCTTTTATTATGCCTTAAGGCATACTTAAGTATGGCAAACGCAACACTATTTTATGTGCTTTATATGAGAACTTCATTTTTAATTTTAAAGGGAGTTATAAAGATATGCCGTTTGCTTTGTTAAGTTTAATTCAGAGAGACACCAGTAGATAAGGCAAAGACTTGAAGGCTGGATCTTGAAATATTTCTGCTGATAGCACGCAATTAAAGGTTTACTGGTAGAAGACTTGCAGATTATGCTCTTGATAAGCAATGGCACGAACCACGACTATTTGCATCATTAAGAAAGTAAAACAATAACAACAACAACAACAACAAATGAAGAAATTGAATGTTGAAATAGAAATGTGGAAAGAAAAGTGTGTTTCTTTGAATAAATCTGCCTTTTCTCTACAACTGCGATTTCTGATCTCGGCACTGCCTTCAAAGACACACACACATAGACACACATAAATAATGAGAGTTAAAATGTATTCTGACAAAACGGTACATGTTTCTTTCTTTCTTTCTTTCTTTCTTTAATGAGTGATTTGTTTTTCTTGTTTTTTGGTTTTGTTTTGCGACAAGAAAATCTTGTTTATCTCTTGGGTAGATACCATGAGCTCATTATGAATCATGAGTTCATAGCAAAAGACAAAATAACTGCTTGATTCCCACCCGAAGGGGAAAGTGCAAAACATGAGGAGGGGCCAGAGCGATTAACAGAATGAGACCAAAATTCTCTAGAACAAACTCTTTTCAAAGGGCTTGTCTTTACTGTTTCATCATTGCTCAAAGTAATCGCTATCTGTATCTATTCATCGCTGGAATCTAAGACCTAAAGAGAAGCTTTATCAGAGAGTTTGTTATGTGCCAATAACAATCGGCTTCATGTGGGTGGTTATGTGCCAATAACAAATGGCAATAGCTGCCTTTGTGTGCCAATAAGTGGTTGTAATAAGAGATTATATCGGGTCTTCCCCATTCCCTTCCCTCTATTTTTATTCAGTTCACGTACTCCCCCCTCCCCCGGCCTTACCCGTTTTTTTTTTTTTTTACATCCAACCGCCCCCAGCCCTCTCCCCAAAGTCCTTCCGGTCTTGATTTTGTTCGGCCCATGTGATGAGTATACAGCCGTGATCCCCTTGAGATCTGATAGTTCTCACGTCCAACGCGGCCCTCTGTCCAAATCTCTCATGGTTTGCTCTACGTCAAGTCGATAGACTGGCAGTAGTAGCAGCCGGTCCCTAATACCAGATAGAAAATTAGGCGGTATCTGTCCTGTCTGAAGGCTTCCGCACACCTGAGACTGAAACACTTCTATTTACTATCCTATGGCTTTTGGGAAGAGAGAGAGAGGGAGAGAGAGAGAGAGAGAGAGAGAGAGAGAGAGAAAGAGTGTGTGTGTGTGTGTGTGTGTGTGTGTGTGTGATAGAGAAAGAGATAGCCGAGGAGAGATAGAGCTTTAAAGAGAGACA
>JBCAUA010287758.1:0-19688 GCA_038406235.1 Peronia verruculata | reverse complement strand
ACACACACACACACACACACACACACACACACACACACACACACACACACACACACACACACACACACACAAGTGTTATAAAATATAAATTGATCTTCAATACAAAATAGATCTTGGCAAAAGTTGCTCAGCACTCTTAAATATTTCTTGGTAAACGTCTGATAACTAAACAAAGCGTATGAAATGTATAATTGATCTTTTAAAATTGATTTTGACAAAAGCTGCTCAGCACTCTTAAGTGTTTCTAGGTAAACTTCTGGTTACTAACAAAGCGTATAAAATATATAATTGATCTTTTTAATATAAATCGGGTCAAATTGTAGTTCCTTGTTGGTCCACATTCGGTCCCACATTAATTTGTTAGAATGCATTCCATGTTTCACATCAAATTGCAATCCGTCAAAGAAATGAAAAGAACTGGTTTAGAAACAGACTCACGGTGAAGACAAACTGCAATTTTCATATTATGGTTTGAGTTACAGAGTCAATACCAGTAAACTATACATGTATCAGTAGTATTATGGAACAATCTTCAGAGAATGAAAATGATCTAATATTCCAGACAGAATTGTTCTTTAGTGACTAAGGTAAAATGAGCTTTAATCTAAACCTGTCATAGTGAATACAAAGAGATCTCTCAACAGTCAGAGAAAAGAATATTTTAAGTATAAGTACATGTGAATTTTATTATGCCTCGACCTGTGTAATTTGAACTGCTATTTCTAAAAATATATAAAAAGCGTATATGAATTTCCAAAGAGTAGCATGTCCAAGAAAAACGAAAGCTTGAAAATGTCAGTGAAGGTACTACAATATAAAACAATTCTTGAGCGAAGGAATAGTTCAGATTGCCCTACAAGCTGAATTTAGAATGGTGTCTGCGGTCTTGAAGCCATATAAGGTCCAATCTTGTCGTGGGCGAGGACAGCTTTATGGAACTTCTGCAGCGTGGGATAGTTGTCGTTGAAGTCCAAGAAGATGGTCATAAATCCGGTCAGCATATCAAAGACAACAAAGTCCGCCAAGCTGAGTTTGTTTCCAACAAAGTACCCAGTCCCATTTTCTTTCAGAAGTCGTTCGAAATGCCCCAGAAACATAGGGCCCTTCTCCTGTTTGGCCGCGGCAAAAGCTTTTTCTTTCTCCGGTCCATCTTTCATTTCATATACAGTTGCCGCAACTTCGACAAAATCGTTAACGAGCTGTACAACCTGGTCGATCTTCAAACCATCCAGATTGGTGTCGCCATAGAAGCCAAATTCACGAGCCAGGAATGCGGCGATTGCCAAACTCTGCCCAAACGTTTTGCCGTCCACCTCTAGGACTGGTGCCTGACCAAATGGCATCTGAGGTTTGTATTTTGGCCAGTCAGCTTCCTTGAAGCGGATATCTTCGAACTGTTTGCCAGCGGCTGTAAAAATCAGCCTGGATACTTCTGCACGCCCTTTCCCATCAAAGTAATACAACTTTAGTGAGGCCATGGTTGAATCTTCTGGGAAATAAAGCAAAAGAAATTTATGTAATTAGTTTTAGTATATGCATTTTTTACTCTAAAAAAAAAAAAAACGTTTGAACTTGCTTTATGTGTTGTCTTCTTCACTACCATCTCATCGACTTCTCTATAATATATTCCCCTAACCCTGCATGCTACATGGTAGGAATAGTATAATCAAAACTATTCTTTAATTTAAAGATGTTGTAAGGGGGCGGGGGGGGGGGAGGGGGAGGGAGGGAATTGCGAAATGGTAGATTGCCATATTCACTAAGACTACTACTATGGTCTACTTGAGTTGAATGGAAAAGAATGGGGTAGAACCAAAGAACATATACTGCGTAGAACACACTCAATGGTATATTCAAAACACCATAAGCAGAGTGAATAATCAACCTTTATAAGGATTTCAAACTCCAATTTTTCTATGGCATGTGTCGTGCATGTGAGAGAGTCCTATAGCATGTATCAAAGTTAACAAATCGAAGAATAAATGTGAACTTAAAAGAATAGTTTGAGTGAAATTTTGTAAGCACGAACAGTTTGCAACAAATCGTAGTCTGGATCAGTTTCTGTAGGTTTCCAAAGTCCAATGAAATTAAAAAAAAAAAAAAAAAATATCCGGAAGTGCAACATTAAAAGAAAATTTCAAACTATATGAGTGATGAGCGAAAGAGATACGCATGTCCTAGAAAAGAAATCTACAGTATTAATGTTTTTCAACACTCGCAAACTGTGAGATGAATCACCTTAAAGTTTGGACGAAACAATGCACGAGATTACATATCTCTAATAGTTAGCCATATTAATGCCGAAATAAAAACGAAAAGAGATGAAGGTAACTGTATAAAGTTTAAAATCATACTGTGTAATTATTAAGTAAAACCAATGATTACCAGCATAAACAAATAAAAACTACCGTAGATTAGGCCCAATACCACACTTTTATAGTAAAGCTAATGAATGTGATTCATGTAAATGATTCAAGTTGGAACATACGAGTAGTAGCTCCTCAGGCTGAGAAACTATACGATTTTTTTCCTATAATATTTTTCGCTTTGGGTGCGGTGGTAACTTTTCAGAGTTCACTCAGATTGAATGTCCTCTTCCTACGTCATGGAGAATTTATTGGTTTATTGCTTTCTACAAAAGTTGGTCTTATTTACATCTCCAGACTGCAAAAAGTCACCAAGACATTCACAATCCCGCCCAGTCTCTCGTACGACAAGGTATTTAACCTTCGTTCTGGCCGACTGACCGCAGGGATAAAAGTAGAGGTATATACCGATATTCTTATCTGGCTGACAATAATTGGTGATTTGTAACACCAATTGTTATGTGGTCCTGTCATTATAGTATCACTCAGTTCTTTTTCATTATATATTCACTCAGATCATTGTCATTGTATTATCACTCAGTACATTTTGACGATACTTAAACTTTGAATGCATTTGATGGCACAAAATCGTGCGAGAAGCTAATATACTTACAGGTTCTGGTTTTCAAAGCAGATTCCCCCTCCGTACCGTATCTGAGATAGTGGCAAAAAGGACTGTTGGGGCTGCAGGATCTGTGAAAAGTACTTAGCAAACAGAGGGGATCCAGGACAAGGAACGGACTGTCAGATAGAACTAGGGTCTAACTCGACTACTCCATATTAATACAAACTGCTTATTTGCAACGGTTATTAGACTTATTTTTTTACCTTCTTTCCCCCCTCCTCTTTTCTAAATTATTTTATCTTCACCACCAAAGTTTTTGCCTACATTAGAATTTCCCCAAGACAATCTCGTTCCATTTATGTCCATGAATTTTTAGACTGATTTCACTTCCTACATTAGATAATTTGCGCTGGATCTTATGGTGGTAGGGAAAATCCTCAGGTGGCGCCAGACAAGTGACCGTCTTTTGAAGAAGAGACCAGGGAGCTGCCGGGAACATTGATGGGTATACTCGCTGACTTTTGGGCGAATGGACTTTTCGCCTGGGCTCATTAAAATTTGGTTTGTTGGTTTTGTTAGTGACGATGCAACTGTTCTTGCCAGCACTCAAAGGACATCATTGTAGTCGCCCAGTATATCTTCCACTGCCCAAGCACACTTTGCAGTTTGCAACCAGAGAGAGCATGTTGTATCGTCTATTTTCCTCCGCAGAGTGGGCAAACTGGTCTCTTTCTTCCATCTGGTGAGTTCGTTTTTTTTTTTTTTCGTGGAAAGCACATCGAATGCGGCACGAATACTGAAAGACAAAGGACAGTTTCATTGGTGCCATTTGCTAAATATTCTTCCATGTAATCGTTCTTTGGAGGACACCTTTCCAGTCCATTGCCCTTGTAACTCCTGCTGCACACACTTTTAGACTCTTTGTTGGAAGACTGTATCGCCTATGTATAAAAAAGCAACAGCAATGGAAGTTTTCCAGTTCCTTTATTAGGGCATCACAAGAGAATAAGCGCAAGCGTTTTCACATGTAACACAGAAAATTTAGTCAACCCCACAATAAGTTCACTGCCGATGTTTATACAGTTAAGGTTTAGTGAAAGAAAACAGCATAGTTTGATAGTTTCATTTGATTTTTTTTTTGGTTGCTGTTGTTGTTACTGCTGCAGTTACTGGTGTTGTTGTTGTGTATTTAATTTTTAAGTTTTGTTTTGTACTGCTGTTTCCAATTTGCTTTGTTTAGTTTAGTTTGTTCTTTTTTTTTGGGGGGGGGGCATTATGTGAATGAGGAAAATGGAAATATCAAGAAAATGTATAGACTCCAAGTGGTGGCTCTTGATTAGCGTGGAAAAAAAAATCAACGACACTGAACGGAAGAAGGCGGAGGGTGGGAAAATCTAAGGAATCAATGAAGCGGACAAGCGTTGATTGTGAAAGAGGCACAAGATGTGTACAGAGAGATGGCGCGGTTAAAAACATAAAATATCAAACTAACACTACAAAGTGGAAGAAATAGATGCGAAACGCTCACATAAGATCAACAAAATAGGTTATGATAACGATGAACAATCGAGGGTTAAAAAACGATTTGCACTCTAAATATTGTTGGTGTGCGTTGTAGATGTTTGCATGAATCTGATGCAAGGCAAGCACTTATCAACTTCAAATGCACACACCTTACAATGCCAATTTAGCTGTAACTATACCAAACAAAAATTCTGATAACTTTCACAACCAATGCAGGCTCACGACCGCATAAGTATCAGAAACACAACACTACAATACAGATATTTCGAATCTTTTAATTGGAAGACTGAGAGAGTGAATGTCATGTTGCATAGTTAAACTGGCACATACATCTCTAATACTGACCACATCCGCTTTGGATGAACAAGTAGACTATAATATGGTCTTGTTATATTAACATTCTGTGACCAAAACAAAAAGCAAATTCACATGAAATCAATGTTGTCTAATACACAAGGTGTTCCATAAGTGGAGGTAAACTTCAAGAGGAAGAAACAGCATTGCCTGATGTTTTGCCTAATTTTAGCCAAGTCCAAAGTTTCGCTTTAGAAACCACACGGGACCCTAATTTCTCTTGGGCAAATTGCCCTTCCAGAACCGCTACAGAGAGTGACAGCTTTCATAAAAACTGATACAGTCCACTAAAGGTCTTTCAGAAATTCTATGAGCATGTAAAGGCAATGAGAATATGTATGGAACGAAGTATCCAGAGCTATTTTCGTTCAAGAGCCACTCCAAATAGCTGAAAGTCTTGAGACACTTTTCTGAATATTTTTCTCACAAATAGTTTCATTTTTTCAAATTATTTTTTAATCGGCATTAAAGCTTTACCCTTTAAATGATTACAATGGGAATTCTTAACAGTCAAGTAAAAAAAATCTGGAATGGGTATATTTTTGTCTGAATATACAATACGATGTTCACAATTATTTGTAAGAAAATATAAAAGAATTACACGATCTTCTGTAAGTAAGATGTTGGTGAAAAATATTAGAACTTGACTCAAACAAACACAATGCAGAAACACACTCCCACAAATGTAATGGTACAAATGTCCGCACGAATTCAAAATTAAAATGGTGCCTCGGGTCGAGAAGCGATGTAAGGCCCTATCTTGTCAAGGGCCAGAATAGTTTTGGCGAACTTCTTCAACATGGGATAGTTGTCGTTGAAGTCCATGTAATCTACCATAAATCCTGTCAGCATATCAAAGACAACAAAGTCCGCTAAAGTAAGTTTGTTCCCAACAAAATATCCAGTGCCACTTTTTTTCAGAAGTTGTTCCAGATACCCCAGGTACTCCGGACCTTTCACTTGCTTAGAGGCTGCCAAGGCTTTCTCTTTCTCGGGTCCTGCCGGCATATCGTAAATGTCTGAGGCTACATTGAGGTATTCAAAAACGAGCTGCACAACCTGATCAATTCTCAGACACTCCAGATTGGTGTCGCCATAAAAGCCAAATTCTCTGGCCAGAAATGTGCAGATGGCCATACTCTGACCAAACCTTTCACCATCTATCTCTAACACTGGTACCCGGGCAAATGGCGTCAGAGGTCTGTATTTTGGCCAAATGGCTTCTTTGAATCGAATGTCTTCGAACTGTTTCCCAGCAGCGGTAAGAATCAGCCTGGACACCTCGGCACGACATTTGCCATCAAAGTAGTACAGCTTTAGTGAAGAGTTGGCCATGGTTGGGGCACTTGGGAAATAAATTTTAAAAAAAAAAAAATCGTTCAGCTGGTAATGATGTGTGAATTTTCTACAAAAAGAAAAAAAAAGGGGGGGGGGAGGGGGGGGCTGATTGAGATTTTAATGTGTTTATTTTCTTTATTCCCCATCTCCTGTCGTGGGATCCACCTGCCTTAATTATAATAAGCAAAAACGGTTGCTAAGGTTAAGAGTGATGGCGCTGGTTTGACAAATAGAGTAGATTAGCATGCTAAATTCATTGAACATTCCTCTGTGCTTTACACGTGAAGTACATGAGAACCACCAAAGCTCTCACATACGCTGACACATGACAGCTAAGGCGTCGCTGTGCAGAGAAGAAATGTGCAAATTTCCGTTATAAAGTCACAAGGCTCACTTTTTATAGGGAGATTTCTCAATTTAAAGAACAAAATGACTGTCCCTTGAAAATATTTTCGTTGTTCGGTAGATACGAGAACCAAGTAGGATTACATATGTCTACTTTTGACACATGGGAGAAAAACTGTGATAGTCATTTTGCTTATAAAGATTTTTCTGCTTTTTATTTGTTGAAATCATTGATTCAGACTTTGCGATGGACAACAGTGGCTGTTCCGTCTGATCATAATTATTAGGTGAGTTAATAATGGCTTACGACTAAGCCCACAAACCAATGACTAGAAGATTCAAGAACTGAATATCTGTTGTACTTTCCCTTTACTTCACATATGTAAATGGAATTATCATATTAAAAAACTAACGAGTCCAAGAACAGTTCTGGATTACAATGCTCCACATAGTAAGGAGACAATATGCAAATTTCAACAGGAAATTTTGCATCTGATTAATGACAACAGCCCTAAGCTCTGGGCCGGTCTGGTGGTTATATTAAAATTGTTTGTGTAAGACTAAAAACGAAAGATCTGCACATTTCTTTTTAAAGTCAGAAAGCCTATGCAAGATTCACTAAAATTAATCAAATCGATGATTGATGAAGGAAAAAGACATTGTTATGTCCCTCACAGCAAAACGTTCAAATAGACTTCTATCCTAAGCTACTACTGACTGAATCATCTTGAAATATTTGGTACAAGGAATTTGGGTTTGAGGTAATGGTCATTGACTCTGCAAGATACAAAGACAAAACTTTATATATAAAAATATTACTACTTATAAATTATCAAGACGTGCCGCAAGTTTTAGCTATACGAGTGCCGATTTTATTTGGGGATATGAGAGGAGAGGGACAATAAGGGACCCGGAAAGTTTCAGAATGAATTAAAAAAAAAAAATCATAATTCTAGGCTATCAGTCAATATAATAACTTATCATCTGTACAAAAAATAAAACTAGTTTTCAGTTTTATAATACAGCAGATTCTGGGAAAATAACTGTGGACTCGTATGCAAAAGCCCAAGTCACTAAAAGTAGCCACATTGTAAGTGAATCCTTTATTCCGAGTTAACTATTACTCATGTAAGCCGTTCAAGTTGGAAATACCGAGGACTCCCCGATTGAGAGATGATACCCTCCACTGTAGGCCTACCCAATAATCTAAATCAATTTTCTACCATGTGCTAATTTGATCTCACTGTTTTTGTTTTAAAAGTCTGGGGATTGTAAATTTCTCCCTATGCCCACAATAATAACATAAGTCTCCCTGTTAACAGAACAAGGCTCATCTTTGCAGTGACCTATTTCTCGCACACCATGCTATCTAGCTATTTGATTATTAGTCCTAGTTGCTACTTTGAGCTAATGGCTTTGCATTGTCGTGAACAGCTTAGTAATGGCTGCTGTTAGATTTATTAGTTCAAGTGCTACGAAAAGCACTCAGTGAAACAGGTCATTTAAAGAACAGGCATGACGAAGCTACTTACCGGAGTGCACGGTCTTTCGCTCTGTAGTGCAACGAGGGCACTGGTAATGTGGATAGTTGGAACCGCACAAGGTCGTCTGGCTCAAGCAGAATAAATAATGTAGACCAAAGAACGCGTTGATGAGTGAAAGAGAGATATATTATTACATGAGGAAACACGATTACTCCATCATAATGCAAACTGTTTAATAGCAACTAAAAGTGTCATACCGTTTCCTTTTTCATTGTGTGTTTCTGAGTGTTTGTCTCTCTCTCTCTCTCGCTCTGTGTGTGTGTGTGTGTGTGTTTTCAACTCTTTTCACAATTGAGTGATTTGTTGTCACCATCATTTTTTTTTCTGTTACTGTACAAGAGGTCTTCCCAAAATAAGCAGCTTCTTTGGATTTTTCTCCATTCTATATCAGGTTGTATGAAATAGACATTATCTGAAGATTCTCTAAAAATTATTCTTTATGTAAGTAAAAAAGCGACAGCAAACACAAGCAAATTTTAAAAATCATTTTTTTTTTAATGTTGCCAATTGCAGTTACGTAAACATCACCTTGCCGATATTTATATGATTAGATTATCATTAAATGGAACCGTTTTGTTCATCTTTTTTTTTTTTTTTAATCATTGTATTGCCGTTATTGTTACCGCCGCCGTTGTGATTTTGATGACTATGTATGGACTAGTGGGTTTCTTTACTGCTCTATACTATACACCGTTTGTTTTGAGTGCGCCATATGGCTACGAGTAACTGTGGAAAAATTAAACAAGATGTAAAGAGGAGGGCTGATATGGCAAAAATGGAGCGAGAAAAGGCAAGAAAAATCACAAGGGGAACATAATATGGTGACTGTTGTAATTGTCAAAAAAAAAAAAAAACGTGTGTACATAAAGATGAAACATGGAACAGATATAAAAAATATAACCACGACCCGACTGGAGGAGATAGAAAGTAAACTTCATATTGAAAAAACTGACTTGAGCAAATGAATCTAAAAGTCCATTACTGAGCTCTAAAATAAACACAATGCACTCTTGATCGTATAATAAACGTTATTTATTATGTGTGCCTGGTTAGCAATTTTGGCAGTCCCACGGGGTAGCAATGCTTCATCGAAATACCTATGTGCATGTTCCTATACTTCAAAGTGTGTTCACACACAATTTTTTTTTTTTTTTAGAATCATTTTTGTCTGTCCATCCATTTGCCATGACTGCATATATGATTGTATATGTATATGTTATAAAAATTACGAGACAAAGAATTATTCAATTACAAGTGCATATATCTTACAATCACAGCTTGATTCCTACGCCAAACTATCCTAAAATCCTAACAAATTTTGCAATCAATCTAGCTCGTTTGTACGCACATTAGTAACACAACACTAGGGAAAGAGTTGTTACGAATCCTTTAATGGCAAAACTGTGAAGTAAATGTGGAATAAATATGTCACATGACTAAAACTTACTATATCTGCATCTTCTACCTTACGGATATGAGTGAACGAGCATAATGCACATGCATTCCCAGTGCTTGACACCTTCACGGAAGAAAGCAGGTGAAACTTACAGGAAACGGACACGACACTTAGACCTAGATGACAACATTTGTTCAGTAGAAGTAAACTTCAAGAAGAGAAATTGTATCTTCATTACAGAAATCAGATTTTAGTCTGATAGCCACAAAGAGGATTAATTCCTCATGAGCAAGAGGCTTTTGCTGAGAAACTGTAAAGCAAATGAATGCTTTCTTTGAAGTCGATGCAGTCTTTCACAAACCTTGTGAGCACATCAAAGACAGTATTATCCTCACACTCTGAGTTTGTGTCAACCACAATACCCAATGGCACTTTCTTTTAGAAATGGCTCTAGGTTTACCAAGGTTTTGATGTTTTAATCATCTGGTTGTTTTCATGCTTGACTTCTTTTCATTTCTGTCAGGCATTTGAAAAAAAAAGTCAACAACAATAAAAGAACCTAAACAAACAAACCAACAAAAACACACACCTCAGTGGAATTAACTTCCTCAATGAATATAATCAGATTTTTCAAACGTTGGTAATAAGAACATTTGGAATAAGAATAATATTATTTTGAAAACACATACGAAGTTCTCAGTCATTGGATTAAAATAAAATAGATAAAAGATGAATTTCTTTCTGGAAAATTTTCAGAGAGACAAAAAAGTTTCACTGAAACACAACCACAAAACGTGAACGATGAAAGCACTCAATTTATTATGTAAGCCAAATTCAGAATTCTGTTACAGGTCGCGAAGCGATATAAGGTCTTATCTTGTCGTGGGCGAGGATCGTTTTCTCAAACTTCTTCAGGAGGGGATAATTGTCGTTGAAGTCCATGTAAAGCAGTAGATATCCAGTCAGCATATCGAAGACAGCAAAGTCGGCCAAAGTGAGTTTGTTTCCCACAAAGTACCCTGTGCCGCTCTCTTTGAGAAGTTGTTCCAGATACCCCAAAAACTTAGGGCCCTTTTCTTGTTTGGAAGCCGCTAAAGCTTTCTCTTTCTCCCGTCCGTCCTTTATGAAATAAACATCTGCCACAATCTTGGCGAAATCGTTAATGAGCTGCACAACCTGGTCAATCTTCAGACCGTCCAGATTGGTGTTGCCATAGAAACCAAATTCACGAGCCAGGAATGTGGCAATGGCCAAACTCTGCGCATACATTTTGCCATCCACTTCTAAGACGGGTACTTGGCCAAATGGCATTAGAGGTTTGAATTTTGGCCAGTCATCCTCACTGTATCGAATATCTTCGAATTGTTTGCCAGCAACTGTAAGGATGAGCCTGGATACTTCAGCAAGACCTTTCATATGAAGGTAACGCAGCTTCAGTGAGGAGTTGGCCATGACTGAATCGCCTGAGAAAGAAATCATAAATACATTTTTCAGCGGGTACTTTGTGCGTGTACTCCTCCTTGGGAAAAAACTAAACATGGTTGTGTTTGTAATATACATCTGACCTAGAAAAGTTTGGTTTAATTAGAAGAATCAAAACTGTCGTGAAATGTTAAAGAACGCAAAAATGATTAGAATACCTCGATGTCTCGTAATTTTACTTTCTTGGTGAACTCCGAGTGCATGGCGCAGTACAAAAAATGGAACCTACCAAAGCAGACATCATTCACTGTAAAATATAAGAATCTTCAGCATTGCTGTGGCATTGTTACTAACATGCTACAAATTGCCTTTTCGAAAGGTTCTATATCATAGGTACGCAAATTATGACTTACAGGCGGCAAGCAGTCCATCAGATGTGTTTGTGTGCAGTTGTGTATGTGTGTGTGTGTGTGTGTGTGTGTGTGTGTGAGCGTTTGTTCGTGCACGTATGTGTGAGTAGAAGCGAGAGAGAGAGAGAAATAATCTTCAAGTGTTCGTTAGTTTTCTATGCAAATACACTCGACAAATATAAAAGCATCCTATCGAAAACGGTTATAGATATAGCACAAATCCCATCTGAAGAATATAATTGAACAGGGAAAGTTGTATATCTTTATGTCACTATTTCAGCTATTTTTAGAAGTCTGATTATAGCCTGGTAACCAGATAGGGCCCCAACGTCTCATTAAAACTGAGCCAGTCTTTAGCCTCAGTTGTTATTTTAAAGCTATCGACAACTAATGACTTTTCAAAATATCGTGTATATTCCAACGATTTTCATAATTCACTATTCAAAATCCTAATAAGGTCTCCCAGTATCATGCGACATCTAAAAGTTCAATTAGCAAGATAGTCCGAAATCACCTACAATGCTGCTTACAAGTGTTCAAGACACTCTCTACTACAGACGAGTAGGTAGCAATAACGGAACGTTCGAATAGTGGAATATAATATAATATACGTGGCAATCGCTTCTGACTAAGCAAAATGAATAGTAGGAGTAAAGAACGCGGTGGAGTTAACCCTAAGAGTGCCAGTAGAACCTGCCCCGAGTGTCAAAGCTTCAATAGCGATAACATCATTCATGCTCAAGAAATGACAGTATAATTTTAAAGTGATATGAATGAAGCATGTTAGGACACTGTGTGCAGTTTGGAGGGAGGAGAGGGGAGACGGGGGAAATAGGAGATTTCCGAAGTCAAATTGTTATAATCTTTGAGTCTCTGACTAGATCAGCCCTGTGACACATCTAGCATTATAACATGCAATACAACATCTCTTCGCAAACTGTTAACTTGCAACTATGAATATTATATCGTTTTCTTTTCCTTGTTTGTTTTAGTTTTTGCAAGTCTTTGGTGAATTCCCCTTTATGCGTATCGTCAGCATCAAGGTTGCTGTCGTATGCAGGAGATCCTTCGAAAGACATTCGAGAATTTCCATGAACTGCAGCGCTGATTCCCATTCCGACATCAGAAAATATGAGCTGGAATTTATGTCACCTGTAACAATCTCATTTAGAAAGTTTTTTTTTAACAGTGTATAAAGAACGACAAGGTGAGATTTTCTAGTTTGATTTTTGCTTTGTTGTTGTTGTTGTTTGCTTTTTTTTCATTTTTAATTTAAATAAATAAATTTAAAAAAAAACTGTTGTCTCTAAAGCTTTACCTCAAACAGAGATAATTCAGTCAGTGGCACAAGAGGTCACTGATGTCTTCAAATTGTTTTATTCGTTTCTTTTGATCTGTTCTTTTTTTAAAATTCCCTACTATTGTTGTTGTTATTATTGTGCTTTCGATGTTTTGTTTTTCATTTGTTTGTCTCTATAAAAGCGCCATGTTATCGAGGACCAGGAAAAATCAAGGAAAATGTAGAGACGGGAAGAAGAGACACGCACTAAGGAAAGGAGATATGAAGAAAATCAACAAATGTTTTTTTTTTTTTTAACGTATATGGAAACAAAACAGACAGGAAAACCAAAGGAATCAATGGTGACCAGACGGTGAAAATTGTAATTAAAGAGGAAACGCCTTATGCAGAAAGATAAGGAAATTGTATTTAGGTGAAATCAGTGCACACTGTGCACTCTCTGTATTTGTGTCATGTTTGCGATGTTGATAAAAAATGCAAGATGACTATATAGAATTCAAAGTGCGATCTGTGCGTGTATGTCTTCATTCTGCACAGTATATATTCTGTTTGCCATTCATTTTCCATGTAATTTTATTATTGTTGTTATTTAAATTCTCTACACGTGTTCATCATATGCATGTATATACTGACGTTGTAAATAGGTATCAGTAGTATCACAAGAAGCTGTGGGGTACTAGGTAAGTGTTTATATCAAGTATAATTGCACATATCTCAATCTTACTATCACAATCATATCTTTCACACCCAACCCAGCCTGTAAAAACAGAACACTGCAATAACAACTACAATGATGTTTTTCATTAAAAGATCAGCAGAGTTAAATAATATCATGTTACATCTTCAAACTGTAACATACAACCACAAGTTTCATTGTTACTTGTAAATGCTATGGGTGAATGGATGTAATACTATAGGTTTCTAATGAATGATTTCCCACAGGAAAGGCTGGTAAAAAGGAAATGAAATGATAAGACACCTAGTCCTAGACAAAACTATTAGTTCACTGGAACGCAAATTGAAGCAAAGAAGATGTATTGCTTCACCCTGTCAGGTCTAGAAGTCTGACTTTGGTCTAGTAGACAGATAGGGCCCTAACTTTTCATGAGCAAGAAGCTTTTGCAAGAATTTCTGCAGAGAAGGATAGCTTTCGTTGAAATCAATATAGTCTTTCAAAAATCCCGTGAGCACATCAAAGACAGTAATGTCCGCTAAAGTGAGTTTGTTTCCAACGAAATATCCTGTGCCACTTTCGTTCAGAAGCCGCTCCAAATATCCTAGAATTTTGGGGCTCTTCTCCTCTTTTGTTGCCTTCAGAGCTTGCTCTTTCTCCCCACCATCTGGCATTTGCAGCACATCTATGGCTATTCTCATCAGATCTTCGACGAGCTGCACAAGCTGATCGATTCTCAGACACTCCAGATTTGTGTCGCCGTAAAAGCCAAATTCACGAGCCAAAAATGTGTTGATGGCCAAACTCTGCGCATACTTGTTGCCATCCATCTCCAAAACTGGTGCCTGGCCAAATGGCATCTGTGGTTTATATGTTGGCCAATCATCATCGTTGAATCGAATGTCTTCGAACTCTTTGCCAGCAGCTGTAAGAATCAGCCTGGCTACTTCGGCTCGGCATTTGCCATCGAAATAGTACAACTTCAGTGACGCGTTGGCCATGTTTGAATATTTCCTGAGGAATAAATAAAAAACTATTAAAATACTGATAATCTATATACTTGAAGAAGACAATGCAATACCTTTTGGTTGAAAAAGGAGGACACAATTACTGTATTAGATTCATGTGAAAAATACATAGGCAATCACAACTGTTGACATAAAACTGTCACTTTCTTATATATTAAAAAAAAAAATGTAAACACTTATACAAATGTCATACTACAGTTCCACTCAAAATCAAATCAACCAGCCCAGTCACAGTCAAAAAGCAAATCAAACAGTTTAATAAAGCTAGTGTGATGTCTCTGTACTGAAGAGAAAGAGCTGAAATTTACTACTGTCCATCATTTCTAATAAAGAATGTTAGATTAATAAACATAAATTAGTTTTTTTTTTAAGCTAATAATTGTTACGTATTGTTTCCTTTACAATAAATATATTTGAAATCGTCAACGAATGGAGGCAAGAATATTAATGATGAAGAGTTGCTTTTGATAGCGTCTTCATCTGTAATACAGAAATCTATAAAATTTTCCTTGGCTGGGTTTTTCTCATTTTGCATAAGCCTTATCAAAAGACGATTTGAAAATAACAAAACAATCATTTACAAATGACTCAAAAACTGGGACTACATCAGGTAAGAATGGTGCAAATGCAAATAACAGTACAAGTATGACACATTTCTGTCGTTCCAAAGCGGAAAAAAGGGGTTAATCCGCATAATTTCTATCGGACTGATAATATGCAGATCCATCTTAAGGCATGGACTTTATAGGCACTTGCCCAGGGACCACGAAAAGATACGGGCCCCATGAAAACCTGTATGATACTGTGTATATAAGAAGTTTAATTTTATCGACCATTTACATTAACATTATTTTATTCCTGTGAGAACTATGAATAGTTATTGCAAGGGCCTCAATGCATTGCTTTGTCAGGGAGCTCAGAATAATGTTAATATAGGATGGCTCTGATGATAGAATAATGTGTGAGTGTGTGTATGATTTTTCCTGGGATGTATATGTGCGTCCGAGACAAAGGATTGGAAGAGTGGGAAGGATGGGGGGGGGGGGGGGTTACGGTGGGGACCCCCCCAAAAAAAAAAGGCCTACAGTAAAGTAGTAATAGTATATAGTTTGTAATAGGAGTTAATCACTTCTTGAAAACAAAATAAAATTTAAAAAAAAATCAGACTCTGTCTTTTTGTCTGTATGCCTGTCTGTCTCATATTGTTCATTGAAGGCCTTCCATCTTTTGGCAGATGTATCAGTAGAAAAGGACATTATTTTTATTCCACATAGCACGGTGGTAAAAACTCTGGACATCAGCAGGCTAAATGTTTTTGCACACAAATCAACACAAACTTACAAACAACAGGTGCAGGTTTGACTGGTCTACAAAAATAACGCCGAAGTGAGAGGGTCCGGGGACGTGGGGGGGGGGGGGGTAATGCACGGGATGTTTTGAGCCTCCTCCAGGTCTTTTTTCACAAAACTCAAGCTGGTCATTACCATTGACTTTCATGTGTATACATAGACATTGGAATATACATATCCTGGCTAGAGAGGACCACAAAGATCTCGACTGGTAGAACAACGAATAGCCGGCCAGAATAATGTCCAAATGCTAGATGCAACAGCTGGCTATGTAAATAAAAATGTGAGCAGCTTAACTGCCCTTATCAGTTGGAGATTTCAGGGCAAGTAATCACTGGAAATGTCTTTGTCCATGAATGGAGATTGAGGGAAGAACTATAAATAAAATGAACACTACTCATTGTTTTCGATATAATTACTTGTAACAAACCGTTGTCCATTTATTAGTCTCTCAACCAGAGAGTCTATGTATTGAAACTCATGCATCAGAGAATTCATTCATCATAAACCTGTGCCAGTATTTAACTGATGAAATTGAAGACTGAAGTTGTCAGTGTTTGTTAAGTTTGTTTGCATGTTTTTCTCTGTGCTGTATCTACGCTACTGTGTATCATCACAAACCTATGACTTTCGGACGAAGTTGATGAGCTTGCAGGACAGGAAGACGAGCCAGCTGGGCTGCCACTACAACTGGGCTGAGTTACCTCGGCATTTGACATGGAAATCAGTGTAGAGAAGACCAAGCTTATGACAAACAATATGCAAGGCACCATTTCTGAAATCGTAGCCAGTGGGACAAGCCTAGAGATTGTGAAGACCTTCAAATATCTCTTTTCCATGATATCACATGAAGGTTCAAAACAGGAGATTGTGGCAATGGTCACACAAAACAGCAACTGTGCTAACAAGACTCCAGCCTGTATGGAAAGACAAGAGCATCAGTCTTTGTCCAAATATCCATTTTATGTGCTTACTTGTCATGTTACTATTTCTGTACGTCAGTGAAATCTGGATACTGAAGGCAGATTAGAAAGGAGGGATTATTTCAACTGCAATTAGATGCCGCAATATAATTCTTAGCATAAACTACAAGATACAGTATAAAAATGAAATGATCCAGAAAGTCAAATCTATCGGAATTCATGAACTCTTCCACACTCATGACCCATTGTGGTCATGTGTCTTGTTCGCCAAGGTTTGATATGATTATCTTGAAAGCGCAATAAGACTAAGATGCAGCAGCAGACGAGAAAGACAACGGATAAAAAGAATGGACAACATCCAAGAATGGACAGGAATAGGACTGACTGAATCCCAAGCCGCAATAAGGAACAGCGAATGTTAGAATAACTGGTGGTCTCTGATTCACGAGCAACCCTACAACATCAGTGAAATTCAAAGAATAGGCGAGATGGGATGAGGCACGATGTGTTCTATGTGTGTGATTGTAAGTGTGCGGAACGGTTGGGGGGGGGGGAGGGGGATATGCTTCTGTTTAGCGTATGCTGAAAGTCGCGAAACCCAATAAGATAATCCGATCAATGATCTAATCCTAAATAAATTCCAAGGTCATTGGTATGGCCGTATGACACACGTCTTCTCTGAGGTTAAATGGATCGATAACTTGCACTGGCGCACTCGCCATCACTAGACCAAGGCCTGTCTGCCCCGTTATTGATTTCAGCAGATATTGGGCTTGCTGTAAAACGATTCGCTTAGAGTGTCCAGTGAGAACAAAATGTATGCTTCTTTATTGAAAATGTGTGTTGTAAACTAAGAGAAGCTGTAGCATCATTAAATCGCGTGATATAATGACAGTAGGCCCTACCCTGGTTCGTCAATGTCACCTTTGTAAGAAGCAAACGTTTGAACTGGCTCAGCTATCCGTTCCTTGATTAGCCTGAATGACAGTTTCTTCCTCAAGCCAGCAAGATTGCTTAGGACTCCATCGGATAACTGTGACACAATCATGTCACAGCCTGTGCCTTTTTGGTGCCTTTTTTTATGTGTATTTATTATGATTGGGCGTAAAATAGGCAATTAATAAACGATATCAGTACATTAATAAACGATATCAGTAATGTGTGCTTGTGGGGTCTGGCCTGGGAGGGAGATAAAGCGTTTGCTTGATAATGAGGACAAGGTGTTGAGGTCACACAGAAGGTCGAATGAGAAGACTGAAAGACAAGATGGACAGATGGCTAGACTAGTCAAGAAACAATAATGGCTACAAACTGAGGCAAAATTGATAGAAAGCGAGAGAGAAAGAACGATAATATAGAAAGAGGAGATGGATGATGAGGTGGATAGATCATGAATGGATGAGATCAACGACATTCAGAAAATGGGCACAAATCAGACAGTAATTCCCATCTTTGCAATCATATCAGGTCGTAAGAACTTGCCACATGTCACAGACCATACATGGACCTAACTATCTATCTAGCTTCCAACATCTTGATCTCTATCATAGACATGTCACATGTAGTCAACAGATCTCAATCTAAATCTAGATCTAAATCTCATCAATACCCGCAGCATGAATGTGGCTCATCCAACATGTTCTTGTGAATTCCAACAGTATAAATTAAAACGATGGGTTGATACAAGTACCTAGCAGTCGCTCACAATTAAAGGAACCTAAAGTTCTCAACAACATGGAACAATAACAAGAGCTCTGAAGCGACAACGCTACAAAGAACTCACCAAAGCACAAAATTTCTTTTCCCAGCAGTGCAGACCGGCTCATGAATCGATTACACACTCTGTCCCGTAGTGAACACAGCGAGACTGACAGAACATTACCGAGGCCAAAGAACGCGTCTCGTGTCAAACAATTCCAAAGATACTACAGTATAACACACTGAAGTACCGAGCACTAAACTCGAGAATGTTCGTTGTATTTTATCTTTATTAGATGAAACACTGGCAGTTCAGCAAAGACAAAAATAGGAGTGGACTGATAAAAAGTCTTGGGAAGACAACGCCGATTGAAAACTCATGCTACCTTGCATAAAGATTGTACGCATCTAGCAAGCTAATTACTTTCGGTGACGGTATTACGTTTCAGTGTGGTTATAGTTTTCGAGGTTTCTGTTATTTTCTGACATCGGTGTGTTAATAAACTATGACTAGGTCCAGCACTGACACCATCCTGTTGAAATAATAGTGTGTGCGACGATTTAAGTACATTACATATTTAAACAGAGAAACAATCAATATAGCATACATCTAATTATGAGAAGATGACGGGTTGGTTTAGGGGTTGGTTCGATGAATGGATGGATGGATGGTGGAATCAGTCCATATTATTAGATAGCCTAACCACCTGTACGTCTGAGCCAAATGAGTGAGTGAGAGAGAGAGAGAGAGAGAGAGAGAGAGAGAGAGAGAGTAGTACGTCTTTAATTTAATCAATAATGATGTTTTTTCGTGCTGTTTCTGTTAATGATGTTGTTTTGTTATACCAGTCTGTCAATAAAAGTGTGGTGAACATGCTCATTGAATTGCAGAACTACACTAGATAGCCTTGAACAGTCCATGTACTTCATAAAGTTCGCAGTAACAGACATAGCCATAAATATAATAATTTCTGCCTAAAGTATTAGAATTGGACAACCAACTAATATAGAGATGATTTGATATTACAGTAGGCTTAATAGATTAATAATATAATAACTACGATGTGTGTAGGCTTCATTACTGTTTATAACTCTTGAGGCTAACACTGAGGTTTAAGTATGTCCTTCGTGAATAGATGGTTTATTTGATATGAAAGTGATGTCCCTAGTAAACAACTGGTGTATTTGATGTATGATATGTTCAGTATAAACCATGTTGATAAAAAAAAAAAAAAAGGTGAGCACTAATGGGCGGTAACGTTTTAGGGTATTATAATAAATATTATAAAAGTCAGAAAATACTTAGGAGAACTTTCATTCCCTCCTCTCCTTTGTAATCTGGTTGATTTTAGATCTTTCCTCTCTTTCGCAACTGCTGATTGAACAACAACAACAACAACAACAACAACAACAACAACAACAACAACAACAACAACAACAACAACAACAACAA
>JBCAUA010287650.1:0-19688 GCA_038406235.1 Peronia verruculata | reverse complement strand
TAGATAGATAGATAGATAGATAGATAGATAGATAGATAGATAGATAGATAGATAGATAGATAGATAGGCAGGCAAGAAGGAAGGAAGGCAGCAAATATACAGACAGAATGATAGATCCTGCAAAATTCTGAATTGCAGAGATTCTGATATAAGGGAAACATATTCCTGCCCTAGAGGCGCTTTTCAAAAAACAATAACAACAACAAGACAGAAAAAAAAAAAACTGTGTCAATATATTACTCTGCTGTAGGTTGGTAAAGTAATAAATAATAAAATTATTAGTCATCATTCTGCAGGGCAATGACTGTCTATGATTAGACTGCAGTATAAATAATTCTGTCATACATAAAACATCGTCATCCCTGAATTTGACATAAACATTCTGAATTTCAAGGCAAAGACTGCCAAGTGTTTATATAATGTAACATGACAACAAAAACAAGAATCAAATAATAAATGAAAAAATGTTCTCGCATGAAAATAGTAATAACGCAATGATAATGATAGTACTACTAATAATGGTGTGGTTCAATTTCGAGACGTTGTTGATGTCTCTTCACAATTACACTGAGAAACCATTCTTATTACTATCATCAGCACTGTCTAAATGCCCAAGCATGGATTTCTTAGTCTTACCCAACACCCTATCATTCAGTCCAACATAAATCCTTGCCATTTACGATAATCCTCAGCTCTAACACTGTCTACAAATCTCATTCACCCCTTACTAGTAATCAGTATCCTATATTGTTGTAAACTGAGAAAAATTTACGAACAAAGAATTTAAAAAAAAAGAAAAAAAGAATTGACTTCTATGCTCTGATCCCCTTTCCGGCGTCCAATAAAAAACAAACAAACAAAACAAAACAAACATACAAACGATACCGAATGATGCAACAGTTCTGAAGAAAGATCGGTGTCTCCATCTGCATCTAACTGAAGCCCTTGCCAACAATAACAGCGAAATTTAGTATCACGCTAGTAAACTGACATACGGTTGCAAGAGATCTCCGAGGACAATGAGTGACATCCAATCTATATCACTTGTGACATAACGGAAGGTGACATAACGCACAAGTTCACAATGCCGTAAGAGGACATGAAACGTCATTTTCACACTGAGTCCTACACACTATTACCAACTGCAATTTGAATTTTGATTTTTTTTTTTTCTTTCGACTTAGCTCACATCCCACAATATGTCTCGGCATACCAAAATAATCCTTCATATAGCACCTGTAACAATGTCAAACCTTCTATTAAAGTTGTCTTTTTTTTTCTTCCACAAAGTTTTGACGGTTCCAAAAAAGTTACATGCAAGAAGTCACTATGCCTCTACCCAAATCTCTGTCACAATTTCACTATACACAGAATCCCTGCACCCGAGGCATCTCTGTCCTTTGGAAATGGACAGTCCCGATGAACGATCAAATTTGAATTGAGACGTCTAGCAATACCAGATTTCACAAACCACAACACTGATGGTGGAGCCAGTTATGACCGTGTCTTCACAGAAGTCTAAGGGGGCGTTACCCAAAGTATAACCAAACACTAAAGGTCAAGGATAGATCGATACGTGTACTCTCTTAACGTGCTTTGACAAAACACCTTTTTTTCACCAGTTTCATTAACTATTTCATCATCTATTTAAATAATAATTATGTTTTTTTTTTCACGATATTGAAAGACAACCTAACATGACTCACGTCACTGTGTACAAACTATCTTATTTGATAACTAAACCTAGATCTTCTCGAGAGAAAAGATTTCAGGAAAAACACAATCATTATTGTCAAACTGTGTTATTGCATTGTGGTATGTCCTCACACACCACTGGGACTGACCCGCTGATAAAGGACACAGTCGGCGACACAGTTATCACTTGAGTCATTACTATCAGCTGTCAGCTGGCTTCTTCTCCCATCCTTTTTTTTTTTGTATTGTTTTGTTTTGCTTTTTTTGTTACTGTTGGGCTACTGCCCCTTCAGTTCAAGAGTGGATTCAACCGTGCTGGGCGCAAAGTAGCCGCAGTCGTGTTACTGTGTGGTAAAGTCACAACACAAACGGACAAGGACAGAATAGAGAGAAGTGCGCCCCCTGCCCCCGCACCAACCTACAGCCACCTACCTACCTATACACACACGCACGCGCGCACACACACACGCTGACTAGCTCGGACATTCGTTTTTTTTTTTTTTTTTAAACCACAGGTTAATTTTTTCTTCAGCCTTTCCACACGGCTTCCTGCGGTAACAACTGATATGATTCACTCTGAGGTAAAATATAACATTAAATATAACATTAACAGACATTTTCCTTGTTACTGAAACTTGCATTCATAGCCTTGTCTTATTTTCCAAAGTATGTCAATGAGAGTTAAAACAATCACAAATTCTCCATCATAAGAATTTTAATGTTAGAATTTATAAGCCCCAGGTCAGAACCACATGGATTTGAAACAGGGGTCTATTCTCTATTGGTGGACCTGTGACAGAAGAGATGTCATCCATGGAACGTCCAGGATGGCATTCTATAAGAGACATCCCTCCGGTGGCGGGCTTTCAGAGCCTACAGGTGGGAACAAAGAACCTTCCTATATACCCTGGGCCCCTGCGCGGGCGACTGGGGATGGGGGGGGGGGGGGGGAGAAAAGAACAGCACAGCTTATGGAAGGGGGAGAAAAAGAGAGAAAAGAGAATAAAGGACGGAAGCAAACAAACACAAAGTAGCAACAGCATTAGAGAACACGAATAAGACAAATGGACAAAATGAGCCAGAAAAATGGATAGAAAACATGCAATAGATGAGACACCAAATGGCAGATCCCAAACTTTGGAATGACCTCCATCCATAATGTCGACACTAAGTTACAAGTCTACAAAACTGAATGGCAACAATGACTGTTAACACGAAAGATTCCCATTATATTGTTAGGGTTACTGATAGACATTTGGGTATACATGCTTTCAGTGGGTAAACTGAAACTGAGCATGTCGAGAGATCTTCCACAGTATCGATATCATAGACTTTGGCTGAAGATCTGACATAATTCTGCAAATTAAGTTATAGATTTGACGTCGGCCATCTAACTCTTGGCCGTCGGACTTGGAATCTAAAGTACAGAGTTCAAATCCTGATTGGTCTCGATATTTTGTCCTTGCGAAACATTTTACACACATTTCCTGACTCAATCCAGGTTGAAATAAGCACCGGACTACCGATTGTTAGACTGATAAAGTTTAGATCACCTAACAGGCCATGCCTTGTATGTTTCCCAGAAAACTGAGCTCGTTTGGAGGTAATAATAGATTTGTAGAGCGTTTAGGGCTCGTAAATTGTACGAGAAAAAGTGCTAAATAATTGCTCTATAATAATTAATTTTAAATAAAATGTCTCTCATTAAAGACTTAAGGTTTAGTAAAGGTGTTATTAAGCAGGTCTGTCGTATCACCAGCATTGGCTAGAAGTCAAGGATAACACAGGATCTTTTATTTACAATTCAAACATAGTCCACACTCAATCACACTGGCAAAGAGAAGATTAAATAGGCCTACCTCCAATGTAAAATTCAGTGATCCCGGAACCCAATTTTTCCTTGCTTATCCTCCCGTGCCTAAAACAAATTTCAAATATAATCAAGTGTATCTTTGTCCTGGAAGTGTCAAGCGCCATCTGGTCATAGACTTGCTCATCATATTTGGCACTGGAATTTCCTTTCCAAAGAGCACACAATGTAATGCAGCGGTGCACGGTAAAAGTTGTCTGTAAATCTGGAACCATTTGCTGTGAACTTACGATCAATTTACTGTATAATTTGTTATTGAAATATTTTTGCTATAATTTTACGGGGCAGTCTGGTATTTGTTGCTGCCACATTTAAAATCGCAGCCTAAAACAAAAAAAGTATTTTACGACATGCTAGCAACACGACTTTTTAACTGCAATTTTACTGCAGAACTTTGGTGCATGTATTTGGTGATGCCTAAGTTTTGCAATATTTTCACATAAAAAAAATGTTTTTATAATGAAATCATACTGCATCACCCTAAAGCATAAACTATTGTTTTTTAAATAAACACGAATATTAATGTCACCACATAAGATTTAATATCCTGGCATTTTGTACTTGCTTTTGAAGTTAATCACAGTATCCAGGAAGTAAAATGCTCTAATTGTTATTCCCCTGGGTTCAGGGATTGCAAGTTTTGAAGCAGGATGGACTTAGACCGTGAGAGCACCCGCGTCCTGTTCAAGGTATAAAAACATACAAATGTCCGGTCCGACAATTACGCCACGCGTAATTACTATGACATAAACCCTCGCTATTTTTATAACAGGACAACAAAACAAAATGTCAACTTTTCAAATGTATACTTCAAGATACATGTTTTACAATGCCAGGAATTCGCTACAGAAATAATTATGCGCTTAACACGGACTTCAGAAGCTGAGCTGTGACGTCTGTGATTCCTCTTTCTTCGTCATTCTCATCTATATCCTTGCCTTTAGCCCCGAACTGGTGTCCACAGAGAAAACTTTACAAAATTATAGTATTTCTTTCTTGCCTACGCTCTGCTTTTCATGAGTTTTTCCAGTTTTCCAACTTAATACTCTTTCATCCTACATTCCCAGTTGTTCATGCAATCCGTCTATAGCAGCTTTTCATTCTATTTTTATTTTATTGAAATTTTGTTTTATTTTATTTCTAGTTTATTTCACCTTACTTTTTAAAAATATTTATTCTATTTTATGCTGGCATAGTTTTAATATTTATTTTTAATTATCTTATCCCATCTGATCTTATTCATGTTTTATTATTTTTATTATTATTTTTAAGCCACGATGTTTACTTTTCTTTTATGTTCATTTCTCCCGACATAATGCTTCTAAAGTCTCGGGATGTCGAAAACACTATAAATGGAGAGAGATGAAACTTTGATCTAACACAAATAATTCGAATACACTTAAGCATTCTCTTACACTGTTATGTACACTTTACATAACTAAAAAAAAAGGATGAAATGGAAGAACAATAGCCGTAACAACAACAACAACAACAACAACAACAACAACAACAACAACAACAACAACAACAACAACAACAACAACAACAACAACACGAAAACAACACACACACACACACACATATACACAAAGAAGTGAAACAATAAAATAAGGACACAGAAACAGAGTATGGAAAAAGAACATGGTCAATGATGAAGAGAACAGAAAAGGAACAGAATAGAGAGGAAACAACGAACCATCGTCAAGTGGCCTGTTCTTGCTCCCTAAGTCAAGAGTTTGTAATTGTCACCAGATAGGAATCAACTGATGAAATTTCCTTTTTTGAGGACATATAAAATGTGTCTCATGTTATGTTATCTTATGTTATGTTATGTTGTACTATAATATGCTATGCTAGGCTATGTTATCTAAGTTCTCAAATTTCACAAGTGGGCTGAGTTTGTCTGTGTGTGAAAGGGTGGGGAGGGGGAGGGGTGGGGTATGAACAGCATGAGCTTTTTCTTTTTCTTTTTTTTTTTTAATAATGTGCGCGTTCCACTTAAGTCAAAAAAGCTAAGTAATTCAAGAAGAAACACTCAGAAGTCACTAATCCATGGCATAGGCACGATGCCTCGTTCATGGGTATACTGTATAGCATAACGCACTGAAGGAACAATTCATATACTTCAACAAACAGGTAATTCTGAGACTACGAATTTTATCTTGACAGACGAGCCGTTTGCTACGGAGAGTAATGTTATTAAAATGAAGAACCTTTACCAAATCATGTGACCTTTGACTGAATAATGATCTCTTCTATAGTGAGAGTATTTTGCATGGACATATTCACGTGGAAGATTATTTTTAACATATAAATGCAGAAATTTATTGTCTGAAGAGATGCCATTGTGGAAGACATAAAATATGTACTACTGGTATTTTGTTTTATAAAGGGGAGGCTGGATTTGAATGAAGTGTAGAAGACAATGACAACGCACATCTAAAACACAACAGTTTCATATCAAAATCTTATCTTATGTCTCAATCAAAACTGAAGCGTCAAACAATTTCCCTCTAAAGATCCTACAAATCTCTGGAACACGGTTAATTTATCACGAGAAATTATGTTTAGGATAATGTAGGCTATATCATTTTGGAAATTGATCGTACTTGACAGAATATCTTTGGATCGATGAGGAGTCATAGAAGTCCTGCAAGGGCCTGTCTCCGAAGTGTTTGAGGTGGTGGTGGGGGGGGGATGTCCTTATTTCTCGTGGGTGCACTCATTAATTAGTTAATTATTACCGGCATTTAGTATTTATACACTGATCCCGTGAGAACGAAAATGCGGGAGAGAGAGAGAGAGAAGGGGGGGGGGGGGTAATGAGAAAGGGCGATGGAAACGGGGAAAGAAGGGGCAGTGAGAAAGATAGTGGTGTGATTTAGAAGGGAGAAAGAGAGAGGGAATCAGAGAGAGAGAGAGAGAGAGAGAGAGAGTGTATGTGAGTGAATGTGTTCGTCGGAGAAACAATTGTAACTATTCTTGCTTTTTTCTTGATATTTCTGGAGTATATATATGTGGTACGAGCAAGAGAGAGAGAGACAGAGAGATAGATAGAGAGAGAGAGAGAGAGAGAAAGAGAGAGAGAGAGAGAGGGAGGGGTGGAGGAGGAGGAGGAAGAGGAAATAGAAAGAAATGGACACAGTCCATCAGTCGCAAACGCAACGACTCATTCTTGCATAATTAGATTGGCTCACTTTTAAATAAATCACCTTCATCTTCAAGGAGCGCCAGCCGCAGAGTAGCCTACAGCACGCATATATATATCTAAACAGCCACCGTGATTCACCGTGAGGAGGAAATAAATCTGTTCTAAGAGTACACATTGTATTATGCGTCAAATCCTGGCTAAAATAATCTTTTTTATTACCTGTGTTATTAATATTATTATTGATATTAGTAGTAGTAGTAATATATGATTATTATTTCCATTATTGTTATTGTTACTATTGTTGTTATTGTCTTGTTATTTTGGCCATCAAATCAGCAAATCGACAGAAGAATTCTAGGAGTCATCAGATATGGCAAGTGTGGCGATGAGGAAACTATCAGAGGAAACTGCTGGTGATTGTGCCAATTATGGCGATTGCAAGCAAAGTGGAGACAAAAAACGGGGGGAGGGGAGGATTGGGAAGACTGTGTTGGAGGGAGGGGGGCACGGGGGGAGTGGGGAAGGGGAGAGGGAAGGCGAAGGGAGTGGAAAATAACAGGCTATGCAATGCTTTGCTCAAACTAATGGCTGCCCTCTCAGTGCTCACCCAGGACGGTGCAAGTCGACAGAATGGGCCGGTGGAATGTTAGGACCATATGGCTTTACTTTCTCTTGTCTTCTGAACCCGTGCAGCTCTTACATCAGCGTCGACGCGCTAATCTCGCACTGGATGCAACGGAGATGTAACACCGGCACATGATGCAAGAGAAGAAGAAAGCGATAATGGAATAACGATAGAGATTGGTGATATAAGTATAAGATCAGAAATACGAAGAAGAATTGTGGTAGGAGAAGGGGGACAAGAAGAAAATAATGGGGCAGAAGAAGATGTTGGTAATGATGAGGAAAATGAAGATAAAACAAGTAGACAGCAACAAGAGCACGAACAAGAGCAGCAACAAACAAAGACACACACACACACATAAAACAAAAACTACAACCAAAAACAAAACAAAACAAAAAAAAAAAAGAAAGAAAAAGTGGAACAGAAGAGCAGATAGGAAAAAAAAAAAAACTTGAGGAAAAGAGCAAGGCTACGAATGATGCTATTGTGCAGTTAAGGAGGCACAAAGCAGAGCAGAGCCGAGAACTTCATCAAAAGAAGATAAGGCTTGTGCGAAACCACCAACGTCAGCCCTGCACGGCCGGGCACTATATCGTGATAATGACCCCACACTACAATTCAATCTTTGCTTTATCGGGTTTCACATGTCCTTGTTTGTTTATTTTGGTGTAATTTAATAGTTACCAGTAGACATTCTGTCTTAAATTTTTAAACACGTCTACAAAATGATGTCACCAGTGATGACAACAACAACATCAACAGGCGACTTATAATTACTGTAATCGAAACTAGTCAAATCAAACAGCGAGAGAAATAAATAGCAAATGGATTTGTTGTAACAAATAAGGTGTAAGGTGTACCGGTTTCCAGGAAAAAGCCGTAGCATGGAATCCACAGGGGAAAAAAAATCAGGCGTCACTTGATTTGCTCAGTTTGACATTTTTTACAAATTTCCATTTGCACCCACCGTACCAACGGTGCAAACCCAAACTGAGCAGTCAGATGTAGAAAAAAAAAAAAAAAAACTGAGCGTATATGGCCGGCCTAAGATCATCATGCAGGCTGATAATTTCTTAGAGACATGGGGTCAAAGCTAGGATATAACACACTGGACGCAGAATAAAAAAAAAAAAAAGTGATCAAAACACAATTTAGTGTTTTATTATTTCTTACTACGGTCGAGAACCAGCTGAGATAACCACAACGACAGAAGGTTGAAAAGCTTACCAAAACCGTAACCGTAACCGCAGACTGGAAAAGGAAGGCTATGACAAGAGACTTGGAGATCGTTCGCACCACAGGACCCACTTTACCTTGGGAAGTGGGGGATGGAGGGGGAGGGGGTGGGGGAGTTAAATGCTTCACTATGATAATGGTGAATGTATCATTTCTGATTCTCGCAGATCACCAGGTAGTGGTGGTGGTAGTGTTCGTTTTGTTTGAGTGACATTGTGAATAGCGCAGGGGTTTTATTTGTGGTGGGTGGGGGGGGGGGAGGGGTGAAGACACTCAGCTTTTGTTGTTGTTGTTGTTGTTTACATTAAGGAACACTCATTTTGAACTGCTAACACTGTGGAGCATCACTGTACACTCTGTTGTTGTAGCAACTGTCATAAACAGAGAGGGAAGAAAGATGAAGCAGGAACTTTCCCTACATTGCGCATTGTTTACAATTCGATTTCAGTAGGCTAACCACATGGTCAAGCCTCCGGTCTCCTGGAGGTTCTTTAAGTTAGCTTTAGATTTTGTGTCTCCACCATCCCTCTCCCCCTCCTTACCTGCCACCTCCTACATTCAGTTCGAGATAACTTCCATCAGGAGGTTGAAAGACGTATATAGAACGTAACGTAAAATCCATCCAGTTTGATTTGGTGCCTCCGCCCTCCCCCTCTCTCCCTCTCTCCACCTCCTTTTCCCCACAGTGAAGTCCAGAAAGTAATGACATATTTAAATAGCGGAGATGAAAAATAATACGAAGAATGAGAAGGAAAACAAAAAGAGGGGGGGGGGGAAGGATGAGGTGGGTGGAGGGATTTATTTCTTTTACTTCTGAAGCCTTCTTTTCCTTTCCTGTTATACATTCTTACAGCGTACGCCACCCTAATCTTTATCCGACATTGGGGATATGCTGAGAAAAACAAACAAACAAATAAACAAACAATCCCATCATAATAATATTTGGAAGTGTGCTTCTTTATTTTCTCTAAAGCCTATTTCCTCACTGAGAACATGCTCATGAAAACCACACGCAGGAGGTTGAAAAATGTGAATAAAGAGAACGTAACATAACCTTCTCCTCAATGAAGTCAAAATGCCAAGTGATCATAATGCCTATACTGCCGGGATTTCTTTTCTTCCTTCACTGTCTTTTTTCCTCTGTCTTTTTCAATCTCTTCCTCTAGTTTTCCATCTATGTTCGTCCTTTGTACACCCCCTCCCCTTCCTCATCTCACCACTTTATCTGATAGCCTCTACTATAAGGTCATTGCCTCTGCTTTCGTTTTCTTGTCTAAATATAATTATCACTAGATAAAAAGAAAGGAATAATGTTTACATTCTCGGTGCCAAAATAGTTTGGCAAAGAATCGGAATTGCAGTGCTCAAGAATTAATTCAAGAAATTAAAAATAAATAAATAAATAAATAAATAGATAAATAAATAAATAAATGCATGAATAAATAGATAAATGAATGAATGAAACAATGAATAAATAAATAAATAAATACATAAATAAATAAATACATAAATAAATACATAAATAAATAAATAACTGGGGAGCTGGCTCATTATTTCAAGAGTCCTTGTTAAAATTCAGGGACAAATGATATAAAATACATCACGAATGTATGGTGAGGTTACCTTGCCGTCTAGCATTAGCGATCAGGGTAATAGACAGAGACATGAATATTGAAGCAATTCATGAATCTCAAGATATTTTTTCTTAACCCTTTTGCATTTCTGCAAACCATTTTTTTTTGTCTGCACCCTCAGTTTTATCAACCTCTTTACCTCTCTTCTGGCAAGGGAAGCACATCAGCTGTCGCCACATATAACCTTTTGGTCCCGATTCATTTGAATCCTTACTGAATATTTCATTCATTTTTGTCTCCTTTGGTTTTTTCTCTTGAAACTTGTCTTCGGGGCAACATGAAATAAGAACATCAACAACAACTCCAGCAGCAATTGCATTGAATTTGCTAGCAGAGATCTTTTCTTACACCCTTAAGAGTTCTCTCCTACATACAGTGTCATTATTTTTGTTTTTTTTATTTTTTTTTGTTTTTCAAACATTTCCTCTCTCTCCCTTCTCCTCTAAATATCCCCCCCCCCCCCCACTCTCCCTTCCAACCTTCTTGTCATTTTTGCTGCATACTTGTTCACGCTCTTTCTCTCTTTTCTTTTGTTTTGCATGTTTCCCCTTCTCTCTCTCTACGTTTATGCTTGTTTACCTCCATCACATTGTCTGTCTCAGTTACACAGAAGCAAATATACTTTCCCACCTATTTTACCTCTACCTTTCTGTTCGATTACAGTGCAGAGTATACGCTGTGAATAGCGCGAGTCAGAACAGGTAACAATGTGGAGCTTCTTGACCTAGGCAATGGAAAGATCAATGAAGTGAAAGGAGACAAGAAACCGTCAAATCTTTGCACATGTTTATTTTTTGTTGTCGATGCATGAATATCTTAAATCAACGATTTCACAACGCAAAACTACTGTGTTACCGCTCTCTTGTGACCACGCCCACGTCTTCAAAGATTTCCTTGCTTTGGGGGATGTGTCTGTATACATATGTGAGTACACTGTCATTGCTGGTTTTTTTTTTTGTCACCTTCTGTGAGTACATTTGCCGGTGGGTACATTTAAATGTGAGATTTAACTAGACCTGCGAGCCTTCTTACCAAACAAAATTAATTTTACAAAATCAAAATCATGAAAAAAAAAAAAAAAACTATTTTCTGAACATATGACAGATCATTCAACTTTTTGTTGCCTTGCATTCAAGTCTGGCGCTCCTTGTACTTTATAACAATGTACCAATAAATTATTTAGATCTGATTTAAATATATCTCAACCCCCCCCCTTCCCCCTCCCTCTCTTCCTCTCTTTCTCTGTGCGCTCGCACGCGCGCGCATGTGTATGTGTTACCTTATGTAATAACATATATAACATTTGCAAGAAATATCAAAAAATCGAAAAATCGCCGGCTGATTAAGCAGTTTTACATACAGAGAAGTGGTTAAGCAATCTTTTTAATCGCGTTCTGATTAACATGACACACATCTCTTACCTGGTCTCAGTGGAAACCTACGATCCTGTCCGGCGTTCATGCTCTTTGCTCTATCCATCAGGAAATTGAAATTATCACTGACACGACACAAATATTTCAAACGCAAATTCCTCCTTCAATCTCACATTATAATCACAACTTCTTGATATAATATGAAATATCCATTTATTTAGCTTTGTCTCTAGCATATTTTACTGATCTTTCAGACCTAGACTGAATCTATTGTAACTCCTAGAGTTTGATACTTCCACTTGATAGACTTATCCCGTTTGGCAAAGCACCTGCACTTATGCAAAATCTCACGAGAGGAAGGGGGTACAACTCCCGACAGGTGCTTGACGTGAGCCTTCTTAATCTATGGCATTGTCTATAACATGCAACAATATTGAGCTTTTCTTTAATATATATATATATATATATATATATATATATATAATAACCAATATAGTATTTAGTAGCAAAATAAGTTATTTAAAAGCCCTGTTTTCACCATCTATTATGGACGTTTCAATTCATTGTAAATGGATGAATCATCCACAGACAGGACAGCCCTTCAGCATTGTTGGCTCTTCACAAAATCATGTTGTTTTCTTCATGTTTTCTGTAATGCCACATTGCTATCGACTGTTTTAAATACTCCTCCTATGCAAAACATAGAGTAAAGGATGAGAATGGGGAAAGAACTGAGAGGTCGGTTCTTGTTTTTTATTTCCTTTTGAGTCCACCTTTTTTTTTTTTTTTTAAATTTCAAGCGATTCGGACAGATATATAGCCAATGCCGTGGCATCATTAAAATTGCAACGACAATCAAGAAATGTCTGAAATTCAAATAATAAATCACGAAAACAAAAACAAAAACATAATGGATATTACTTTTGTTATTACTTCCTGATATTTGGGCATTGCTCGATGGACTGAAACCTCTAAGTAAAAAATGAATCTTTTGGATTTCAGAGAGAGAGAGAGAGAGAATGAGAGAGAGAGAGAGAGAGAGAGAGTGAGGGGGGTGGAGAAAGAGAAGTAGAGAGACAGACAGAACAAAAAAATAGAAAAAAAAAAACAGTTAGCATCCTTCAGCCTGGGAAGACCATTATGTCTTGTTCTAAAGAATTCTTGCCTGGGGTCTTCTTTGTGTCTCAGATTTAAAAGCAAGTGACTCCTCAAAATTTAATTAGAAAGATCCCGCTGCACAACCCACCTCAACGCCAGATTCTCAAAATCAAGCTTTTCCATCTATTGAGATCTGGATCTGTTTCCAATGTCTTGAGATTCCCCCCCCCCCTTTTTTTTTTTTAGCGTAGCCATGAACTGCCTAATGGTTTGTCCCTACCCCGGTAGGACTGCAACAGCAAAATGGGTATGGACACTTCAACCGGTTTAAATACTCGAAACAAAATGCTTCAAGTGTCTATTCTTCGTTCTCTCTCTTCTCAGTGGCTCCTTGTGGCAGAAAATTGAATTTTCCTCGGTGTCGATGGAAGGCATTGTTGACTTACTGATACCTGGAACTGGAGGACAATCCTTTTACACGAATCTGGCATGTTCTCAGTTAGTTTCAATTGGAATTAATTGATTTGACATCGTATCACCAACGATAATAACGATGAAAACAACCACCATTATCGTCGTCATCATTTTATATTAATGTCTTGAAATATCAGGCGTAGGGTGTCAACTTGTAATTAATTAAAAACACAAAAAATAAAGAAACAACAAAAATACAACTTCAATAAGATGAAATGTTACGACATATGATAGAGCGTCACGTTTTCCGGCCTATTTGGTTCTAAGTAAGGGGGACCAAGTGAATAAACGACTTCATGTAATAATCAATTTCCTTTTCATTTGGATACGGAAAAATACCACCAGAACCGGCATTTTTATTTATTTATGTATTTATTTATTTATTTTTAAAAATGCCATCTTCATCACACCATCTTTGTCGCCAGTCTCTTCCCCTTCCCTTCTTCCCTCTTTAGCTACAGATACATACATCATACGTACCCCCCCCCCCAAATCCACCCCTCCAGAAAATGTGACCAGCACGCAATGATAAACACAGTGCGCAACTGGTAAACAACGTTGGCTTTCACCAAGGGCAACATGCAATCTCCTGTCCTTGACAAAAAGGAATCGGCCCCAGGTTCTTCAGATTCAGTCTGAATTTTTTTTTTTTTTCGTACTTTCTTTTCTACCCTGAGTACCCTCTGGGGGCAATGGGATACTTCTTGACGAATTGTACACACAGTCTTCTTCTTCTTCTGTCGTTGTTGTGAATTGAAGCCCAGGTCTCCATAGACCTCTTCTTCCTTCATTTCCGGATATTGTTCAGACGTCTTTTCTCCTGAGTGCTTTTTTACATATTTTTTTTCACTTTTCATCTACTCTTCCATGTAGTAATTTTACCACGGCCACTGAATCTTGTTAGATGGCCGTAGCACATCAATATCAATTTCTTTGACGGTTGTAAGAATGTCTTTCGGGGGTCATCGTATGGTTCCGTGACCCTGGGGCTTCTTCGTCTGTAACATTGTCCATGTATGAGATGCCCAAAATGTTTTGGTTGCATTTTGAGAATGGATCAGGATCATTCAACCTTCTTCCTCTCCCAGACTCAATGACTGAACAAATAATAGATAAAACCACTTTTGTGAGAAACAAAGCGGAAAATCTTTTATATTTCAATCTGATTCACAGGTAATAGAATTAACAATGGCTTGTTGTTGCCATGCAGTTTTCCTTTATAGGAAGGATTATATTAAAATTTAGTAATGTACTTTTTGAATGTTACTTTTTTTTTTTTTTTACATACCTTTACGTTCTTGTAGCATTACCTACAAACGGGGTAAAGACAGAGATGAATTACACAAGTGAGGAAAGACTTTGAAAAGACAGCGTGATTATTTTGTCATTGTCATCATCATAAGCATTGCTTTCCTCACTGTCAGTTACAAATACACCAAGACGCCAAACTTGATTGAGTAGACAGTTAAGCCTGCTATAGAACTGATGAATAACTGCACATCAGATTAATACATACTGCGGTACACAATAATAGAGGTTCATTAAACATTAAAAAAAATTACAAAGATTTGAAGCCACGCCAGGTCTTCCTCGTACTCACAGAACAACATTATCATTATCGTGGCCGTCATTATCATCGTCGTCATCATCTTAATTTTACATAAATATTTCTACTATTAAGATGAAGAGTCCGAGTCGATAACTAATTAAGCACATTAATATAATGGATAAACAAAATAGCACCATACCTGGATAAGGACAGAAAATATCATCATCATCGTTTCAGTGGCGGGTGTAGTTCGAATGTCTTGCAAGAGAGAGAGAAGTCAAGAGCTTCCATTGCTCTCGGTTCTCTGTTGTTCCCAGTAACGTGATGACAATCTAACCTGTTCCGGCTTTGGCATTGTCAAGTCTGGCCTTGCCTGGTCTGCCTCCTCTGGGTTTCTTTTTCACTGTGCTCTTTTTAAGTTTATACCAGAAATGTTATGTCGCGGAGCCTCGTCATCAACACTATTATGATTCTCTTTTGTGTCTTCTCACTCGCGTTTCCATTATTAGATTTTGAATAATCCAGCGTGTCTACGGGCCAGTGGCAGCACCATCAGGGGATGACTAGGTAACAGAAAGTTACACCATAGTTCTCTTTGGTTACACTATACATCAACTCCGGTTTCAGTGAGAAGCCACGGCCAAACGTGTGATATAAAATGTGCGCTGTTTTCGCTCTCCATTGTCTTGCTGTGTGTATATGTTGTAAGTAAACAAATCACAGCAAAGAAGAGCTGTTTACAAAGTTCCTCCCTTTGTTTTGAATCGTTCCCTCAAACACACGCTGAAGTGTCTCAGAAAATGTTATATAAACAGTTCTTTTCTGTCTGCACCGAATTGTGCACATGCAAAATGCTGGTTTAAAGGCATCTGTACTTGAGAAATTTGATTTTGCTCTATGTAGTTAATGGGAAAGTAAAAAGATTGTTTGAGGTTGAAAAGTAGCACACTGTTATTCACTGATGAGCTGATGGAGACACACAGACAGACAAACAACCCAGCAGACAGACAGACACTCTCATAGACAACGGACAGACAGACAGACAAGCAGATAAAAAGACAGATACTCAACTAAAACATAGTCACTAAATCGGACTTCAAAAGTAACTACGAATGAAAAGTGTGACCGGAAATCCTAACGTTGATGGCATAGATACTTAAGAAATGCATCCTCATTATTAAATAACTATTGGTTATTCGGTGACTAATGAAGATCCTGCTCGTAAATAAAACCAGTAGTGCATCATTTGAAGCTGGCTCATGCGAGACACGGTGTGCACGAACACTTTCAGAAATACTGTCCGGTATTAAAAGGGAAGAAAATAAAAATAGTTATAATGAATGCACATTCTAGAAGGGTTTCTCCTGACACCCATTTATATAATCTTTCTCTTTTTGTCAACAGGACGTTTATGACAGTGGAAATCAACATTTGAGTTGAAATGTCAGACGGCACCGGAAGAGATTTTAAGATAGCTGATCCTCTTCTAATGTCATCGTCCCGTCTGACGTCTCGTCGGTGATTCACGCCTTGAACATGAATATAACAATGAGAAACGGTGTTCAGGTTCTTACTCCTTCGTTTCTTCTCTTTAGTTGGTATTGTTCTCTTGTTATTATAAAGTGTCAATTTTTTTTTTCTCTCTCTCTCTCTTCTTTGTGGGTTTTGCTTGCAACATGACTATTCAAAGATTGCTACAAGGATAAATATAATGAAGAAAGCATTCACACCACTGGGTCTTTCGCTCAAGGGCACTTGAAAAGGCTGTGATATGAACTCTTTACAGAGCTGTCTTGTTGTTGTTTTATCTTGTTTGGTTGATCAGATACACTCATGAAGTCATGTATGAATATTCTATTCATTTCTGAGTATCGCATGAGCCTGTTACCGAAGTACCAGTATTTACAGAAGCCGATATTTCTGATTCAGCTCCGTCACACAAAAGGAGACCAAACACAACGTAGGTCCGAAAGCAATCATCTATTATCTCTCACATTTTTGTTGTTGTTGTTGTTGTTGTTGTTGTACATATGACTTGTAGGAACATGTTGCAATCGTTGGAATGAATTGTATCATTTTTTTTTTTCTTCAAACAAAACTATTCAACAAAAACAAAACGAAACAACAGAACAAAGCAAGGAGAAGAAGAAGAAGATGAAGGCAAATATCGAGTAAAACAAAGCGAAATTGTTGATGATGATGATTTTTTAAAGTGATTTTCCATAAAAATAGTTTCATGCACCTGTGAGATCTGGTGTAAAGTTGTTATGAGATCTGGTGTAATGTTGTAGTGTACCATACACGGTAGGTATAGATTCAACTATGTCTCCAGAAAGGGCGGGGTCATCGGCAAGAGCAAGGGGTACATCTAGGCTACTATTAGATACTTGAGGAAATGAGCAAAATGTTCTCAAATTTCTGAGACAGCCTACCGTTCGATCTTCCCATTTCTCTCTGTCTTCTTTCTTTCCTGCCTTCTTGCTTTCCTCTGTATGCATACTATTTCGTGGTATGAGTCTAACAGGCTTCCCTTTGGGTAGTCTATAAAAATAAATCTGGCGAACAATTAAGAATCTTGTAATTAACTTGGATTTTGACCTGATCGATTCTTCATGTCCCGAAACCTCAGATTCCCAACCTAAAAAGATCAACGCCCTCTGTGCCATTCTATAATTAGCCTAGTTAACAACTAATATTCCTGGTCTTGATCTAATAATAGACTGTATTACTGTTGCTGTCCCCCCCCCCCAAAAAAAAAATATCGATAACTAGGTGTGGGTGGGAGGGTGGATGGATGGGTGTGTGGGTAGAAGGATGGTGGATGGATAGATGGATGGATGGAATGGTGGATAGGTGAATGGGTAGACGGATAGATGGATGCAGGATAGAAGGTAAATGGATGGATGAATGGATGGATGGATTGAAGGATGAATAGAAGGATGGGCGGACTGAGGGATGAATTGAATCATTGGATGAATGGCTGGATGAACGGATGAATAGAGGGATGGATAGAAGGAAGGATAGAGGGATGGATGCATAATCTTTAAATTGAAAAGAATAGCAGAGATACTTTAGCCTAAATACATGTATGTACAATTTTTATTATGAATTCATAAAATGTAAAGGAAAAGAAGTCTTCATTTTATTTTTAACGAAAAAAATAACACCCCCGGAGGATGTATTGCGTCCTTTCTTTTCTTTACTCTCTCTCTCTCTCTCACACACACACACAATTTTCATGCATTTCAAACATAGAATTTATCGTTAAAGGTCGTACCGCATTGTACACTTGAAATGCTGAGCAAAGCAAAGCTTTATCTCACAACGAGAGGCAGTTCGCGCATGACAGTTGCACGGCCTGCGACGTGAACGAAACAATGATTTTCATTTTATGATCCACTGTATTACTCACCAGCTTCAGTGTCCCACTTAAAAACAATTACGTGTATTTCTGAAAGCTAATTTTGAAACAATGTCCTCATTAACAACATTAAGCTTTGTATGGGGTTTTCCTCTTTACCGTATTTTTATAGCTGTGATGAACGAAAGCGTGACATTGTAGGTACTGGTTAGATCTAGACATCATGTCTTGGTCATCTCAGGAGTTGGCAAAATGGTACTATAGATGATACTTTATGCTGTAGTTCATGGAATATTACAGTATGGCTATATGGACCTTGATAACAGTTCCTGAATTACGCAATCCATAAGACAGATTGCGAGTAGGTTGAGTATGACGTTCAGACCCTATAAAATTGTGTGAGATATTCATAAAATATGTTCGCCTTTGATATTCTGTAACCTATTTATTATTCAAGTACCGGCATGGAGATTGCCTTACCCAACTCAGACATTACCGGTAGTGAGATTTTCATTTCTTGCATCAACATCCTTTTACACCAAAAACCTTCTCCGTGTTCTAATACCGATTTGAACCAATTTGTTAACTCTATAACGATTTTCACCTTTTACACCAGGAACCTTTCACGCCAAAGACCTTCTCGTTGTTTAACGCTGATGTTGGACCAAACTGATCAATTTATTACGGTACCTCGGCGAGGTCCACTTCCGTGCTATTCTTTGTTAAATGCATGATCAAAAACAGGTTTAATTTTCGGATTCCGTGTGTAATTGTATCTTTTATCTTTTTGTGGTCCATTCATTCATTTTAGAAAATTTTAAAATGATGATAGACATGATGTACATTCATTTAACCGCCCAGTTCTCTCACTCACTCAACCACTCACCCCTCATTCGTAGGCCTACACTCTCTCATTCATGCACTCACACATTTACTTCATTACTCACTTAAAAAATTCACCCATTCACTGGTTTATTCGCTCACGCATCTAGTCACCTGTTCGTCTTCTCACTCACACGTTCTTTCATTTACACATCATTTTCTCCCCCGCCCTTACTTCCACACACTAAATCATCACAAACTCACTCACTTAGAATAACTTAGATCTACTGCGGCGTGTAGTTGGCTCATTCAGTTATTCACTCATCCACCAGCTACATGTGTAGACTCACCGACTCACTAAGTCACCAACCCATCCATTCACACTATCACCAACCCATGCACTCATTGACATTCTATCACTCACTAGCCCATCCACCTATTCACTTACTCACTCACTCACCCATTTCCTTTCTCACAAACGACTCGCTGGTTCACCTTAACAAAGTTACACTTTCATCGAATAAGACAAAAATAGGCCTACTGTGCCGGTACTTGACCTTTCCATCGTGATTTTAAGTTACATGTGGACCTCTGCGTAGATGTCCTTTTCACACCCGAAAGGTACTCCAGCTATCGTCATTTCTGGTACTTTGCCGGTCCAAGAAAACTGCATGTATGTACTGGCACAAAATGTACGAGGGCAGGCTGATAATTAAGTTCCGCTTGATCATAACTCAGTCAATTTTCGTCACATCGACCTAAAATTTCCAACATATACTCTCGAACCATTTTTCTAGGCT